>JADGJF010000300.1:0-24609 GCA_027596845.1 Quaeritorhiza haematococci | reverse complement strand
CCCCCGCCCTTCCTTCCGATTCCGCACGTCCCTTGCGGTCTCCGCGGTCCCCACCGAGCCCCGCACACCACGAATGTCTTAACCGCAATAGTGACAACCATCAAACAACACATTTAAAGAAAATGGGGCTCTGGTGGTGGTGGCCCCCCTTCGTCATCAGTTTCTTCCTCGGCGTCACGCTACTATGTACACAGTCTCTCTATGCGAACCCCGTTGCCTTGGTCATTTTGGCTTCAAGTTGCACGCTCTATTCTCTCATATCCATGATAGGAGGGCTCACTGGGGTGTTGACCAATTATGCGTATCCGCGGACAGATAATCTCCTCTGCTGGTTTGAGGTGGGTTTTTCTACTAGTGTAGTTCTCCATTTGTCCCTCATATTGTCGTCTTCAAAATTGGCATTCAATCTCACACATATCTTGAATACATTTTCCTATTCACAACTAAAGAGTACTACAATCGTCTTCCTCAGCACCTTCTCCGCAATCACCTTGGTATACTTCATTATGGACATGGCAGGTCGACTCGACAGCCTTCGCTCTCGCATGCCTTCTTTATCGACTTCATCCTCCTCCGTCGCCGGATCTGCTTCTGTCGTAGGAGGTCGAAGCCTGGCTGGCGGTATATCCTGGTGGCGGCGCTGGATAACGAGAGATGTCATTTATGTCATCACGTTGTTGACCGTCCTTGTTCCGTGTGTTGCGTTCAAGGCGGTCGGTCAAGTAGCGATTGCGATACCGGGGGGAACGCATTGCATGTTGTTTGCGATCACGAAGTCGGGGTTTGTTGCGGATATGGTTTTTAGGGTAAGTTTAATGGTACGGATCAGTGTTCCAGTTGGGGGAGTCGCCGATCATTATGATAATATCATTGAGGCCATTTGAATCGATACTCCAAGCAACAAGACACTAACAACTGTCTTTTCTTCCCCCCTTCCTTTTCATGTACAGCTTTTGATCATCACCGCGGTTGGAATTAGCTTCCTTCGAGGCATGTGGTCCGTCGCCGTATTCGTGCGTACACGGCGAAGGAACTGGGAAATCCGCATGGGGCTGGCTAAGTCGTATGAGGTAATTTCAACAACCCAATCAAGATTCGGAATTGAAAGAGATGCCCGTCAATAGAGATCCGGCTATCTGCATAGCACCTTCTGCCATAATTTCATGCACGTTGCTCACCAAACCAAAAAAACCTCCCCATTCTCCAGTTCCGCACCTACGCCATGGCCATCGTGGGCACAATTGGCGCCTTCATCATTGCTATCAACCAAGTCCGCGATATTGGCCTCCTCGTCAAGAAATTCCGCGACCCCACCTACACAACCATCTCCCGCGACGAACTCATCAAAGTTGGAACCGAGGAGTTCGGAAGCAAGCTTAATTCTCTATACCTAAACAAAGTGTGTGTTTCGTTGGTCAACCCATTCGTATTTGCGTTTTTTGGGACGACGAGGCAGGCGGGGGAGATATATTTGAGGGGTTTGAAGAGAGTCATGAAGTTCTTGGGTGCCTCGGATAAAGTTCTGGATAAGGTAATGTTCTGCACGTTTCGCGTTTTTGGCCGTGGGCCACACATGTCTATTTCATCAATCCTGCTTCTCTTTTCACAACGTCATGTTCCTTTTCCCCTTTCTCACAGCTATCCGTCCAACCCCGGAAACACATTGGCCGATCCACAATCGACACCCGCTTTCACTCCGGATCCAATGGCACATCCTCAGCACTCACCCACCCAAACTCCACTATCTCCATCACCACATCCGCAGTTGGTCGTGCACCTTCCAGCTCATTTGAGAATGCCACAACGGCCGTGCGTGTATCCCGGGATCGAGAAAAGGAACGACGGGAGAAACAGAAGAAGAAGGATAAGGACAGAAAGAAAAGTAGAGAGAGGGAAAGGGACGGCGTGGGTAGGGTCAGTCAGTACCAAATCTCGGTTGGAGTGCTGAGATTATCGACTGAACACGAGATTACTGTTGATGAGACCAACCGACCGACAGAACCGACAGATGTTGTTTTGGGATCATAACGTCTTTAAATCCACTAAACCCACTTATTGAACTTCCCGTTTTCCTTGTGTGCGGGCCAATGTCAGCGATATAGATAGATGATTTATATAGATAGGTTGGGAGCTAATTCAAATTTGGTGACTGGGGTCTATGACTTTCCTTCTTGATCTTCATCATTTACTTTTCGAAATCGCAATCATTTTCTTTCCCCTTAATTTATCTGATACCCGGGGCTACTTAGCATGTATCATAAATAAATAATAGTTTATCCTCCCAGCATGAGCGAGTTCTCGAGTTCGTTGAGGTCCGAAGTGGTCACAGTGGTCAAGTTTCGCGCTCTCCGGTTCCCACTTTCGGTTTCCTCAAAATTTGAAGTTCAACAGTGTTTAGTGAAAGAGAAACACACGAGTTGATGGTAACGACGTATAGCAAAGAGAATAGGCACTGGTAAACGACAAAAAACGGAAATGGAACCATCAGAATTCCTATGTCGAACGTGGCGGTGGCGCTTGTCGAGGTTTATGCACTAGCATGTTTATTGAACCGTAATCAAATCGCCTCACAAGCTTTGGCTTCGGCCCATTTCAGGGTCAATGAGATCAATTAACCAACCACCGATCCTTTTTTTTTGCTTGGATCTTCATGATTGGAGCAAATTCCGTCGAATGCTCGGTGTCTGCTTTTGCGGGATTGGAGCTCTCCCGCTCGCATCTTACACTATGTGATTGTGGCTTCCCTTTTGGTTTCCCACTCAAGCCGGCGATGATTCAGTAGGACACTTACTGTCAGTCCACTCTTAGACTTTGTCTTATTTTTGATATCCGGAAAGGGCCCCGCCCCTTCCGAATACCAAATATATCCCTAAAAGGATGCTGTACTCGTTACATCATGAGTCTAAATGACGACCCTAATCGACTTCCCTATGTCGTTGACCTAAAGGATTTACATCGCAGTTTGGAGCCTGTTTCATGCGAAGAATGTGTGATGTGTACTTTCCCGTGATGAAGGTAAAATACCAGTAGGCCAAATACGAAAAAGACAGAATTGGGCTTTGGTGGCAGTGGGTCCCCTTTCACCATCACTTTCTTCCTCGGCATCCATGTCTGATTGGAGATTTGCCCGTTGATTATCAACGTAAAAAGACTTTCTCAACAGGTCTTGCCTTGGTAACCGGCAAAAGTCCAAATCCAAATCGCGTGCAGATTGGCTCTGCGACAAGATGATGCTTGTCTGGCATCAAGCGTGAGAGGAGAAGCTGCTTTACAGCTCTTCAGGGCTGCGTATCGTCTTGGATTCAACCGGACTGTGTACATTTACAATCCCGTTACTGTGGATCCCACTCTCATCGAAACCTTTGCGAAAGAAGTGTCGAACGAGATTCAGGTTCAGACCATCCAAGCCCGAACAGAAATCGGCAATAAAACCATACAAGAGATCTTGGATTCGAGGCTCTCGTCAATTATCTTGGGGCATGTGTCGGCCTTACTCGCATATCGTTCGATCCGGGCTATCACGGGTTCTGAGCGCGCGAAACTGTACTCATTTGTTGCGCCCCTTGGGGGGAGTACTTTCATGGTTGAACAAATCATTTCAAATTTTCACATCGGAAAAGAAGACGGACTGTTTACTGTAGACGCCGAGATACCAGCAGCGCTGCAAATGGCATATGTTGAGCGAGCCATAAATGAAGGATGGGCGGATACGACAAACAAGACTATCGGTATTTTGAGGGCCCTAGTGCAAACAACATCCTATCGATTCTACAATCTGCTCCGGCTGTGGGCGTGCGGATTCGAAAAACCAACGGCCGGACAAACCCCCACTGTCATTGCAGCAGACATGAACTCAAGGCCCAGGATAAATCGGCAAACGTACTACGGCAATGATTCAATCAATGCAGCTTTGGGCGCTCGCCTTAGAAACGTGTCGGGGATTCCCACTCTGTTCACTTGGTACTCCGCCTCAAGACCGAATCTGACCGAATACAATCGAACTCAGCCTGTATGGACGCCATCCTGCAAGATCTTCCTCGGATTCGTTGACGAACCAGGATGCATAACGAATGCAACCTTCGGGGACGGAACCAATATCACACCTCCAGATAAGGTGCCTCTCCCAATACAGAGCTTTGGGTCCTCCCGGATCCGTTCTGCTGGCTTTGCCGTCGGAGGAAGCATCATTGCATTAAATGTCATTTTTTTTGCGCTGCTATTCACCTTGCGGTCTGTCTCCAGCATCAAGTCGGCTAGTTGGGTGTTCATGGGAACTACGTTGCTTGGAGCCACGTGTGTTGCTGTTACGTTGTTCTTGACATCATCGGATCCGACGGCAGCGGACTGCAACGCAACTCCAGTTTTGATATCGCTCGGACTGCACTTGATTTTGGTCCGCATTGCCGTGAAAGCGTTCCGCTTGAGCATCATTTTCCATAACACGGTATGTGGGTGCAAAATGGGGAGAGCTTACCGTCGTTGAGGAGTCTCTTGTGAAAATTGACACCACACGTGGTACCTTCGATTTCGAGTTCGCATCGGCGTCCTTGGCGGCTCAGTTTGTCAAATCATTCAAGGAAACGATGGGGACATCTGAAAACCCCGAGGGCAAGAGCAATCGTACTGTTTGACAAGAGACATCCCGCTTCTGCTTCGAGTCATAACGCGCGATAGATATACTGTGCTTGCGGTGAATTTTTCTTGACAGTTCCCCTTGCGAAGTTTCCTTTATCGACTAGGGATTCGTTCCCGACTTTCTTTGCTTCTTTTGAAAATCCAAGCTGGCTCTTTTGAGTTGACACGAGCACTTAGACCTGCCATTCTTGTTATTGATCTGTTGAATCGTCGACCTTGATACCAATACAATAAGTTCAATATGTCTCTGCGTCATGAGATTTTGAGCATTTCGGGGCGAAATTTTCCAAATGGCGTGAAATGTGCGCCGAGTGATGAACAAAGACGCCAAGAGGTCTGAAAGCGACATCGTCCGATGCCGTGATTGGATGGTAGTGTTTGTTTGGAACACAAGATTCTGGGTCGGATCCTCAGAAAACCATAATCACATCACACATCCTTCATTTTTGGACACAGGATCCAACCTCCAACAATTACGACTACACAGCATCACCATTGCAGCAATTCCACCTATTCGACAATCAACAATTCTTAACAACTGCATTGGTTTCACAGCAACTACAACGACAACCAACCAGCATACGGTCTGTGGTTTCTATGAGTTCGGTTCGCTGTGGAGGGATCGCATATTTCTGATGGTACGGAATAGCATTTGTATTTGCATTTCCATATGACGTTTACCTTCCGTCTACTTGCTTAATATATCGTAATCCAAGCCGCACTTTTGCAAATGTCTGAGAGAGTGGATATACTATGCGATACAACATCACCTCGCTACTCTTCAGCGACTGAGACATGGACCCTATTTGCGCTTTGAGGTCAGAATCTATGCAGGCCACAACAAATGCGATGAAACTCGGGTACGTTGTGGTAATGACTCGACAGAAAGATTCATCGCGTGCTGTGCGGGAATGAAAGACGTGCCAAGGTGGGCATGGTTCAAGAAGGAGAATGAGAACAAAATCCGACGTGATGCTGGAGGCATGCAGAGAGACATGATGGGGCATTTCAATCCATCGATTGGAGTTTGAGTGGCAGGAGTTCAGCATGCATACGTATGAACAGCGGGGAGGATGGTACGGAATTTCGGAACCGCTGGCTGAGAAGTCAACCCTTGTTGGAATCTGGACCGCGGAATAAACACAGCAGAATGGGTGTGGACGAACACCACGTCACCAGGAAGACGGGGCAAGTCTGGGGAAGGGGTGGTTCGGAAACGGAATTGATGATGCAGAGTTGGGATATTTAGTCCAGTTGGAGTTGGTGACTTTCTACGTCGCGAAGGTGCATGAAGAGGAAATCGGAGTTGTGGATTTGAGGACTGATCTGCTGAAAAGCGAGGACTCCCCACACTTGAGATGTGTTGGACGCAATGCAAAACGTTGTGGGAAAGCGACGCGGGAAGGCAGGACAGAAGGTGGTGAGTTGGGGCCGCATGAGGCAAGCGTTGTTCAAAAGCCTGCAGTGCAAACTGATGAAATAAGGATGGTTTGGTAGTGGATTTTGCAAGAGGGAGGTGTGAAGACCGCCGCGGCATTAAGTGACCAGAAGGCGTTGTCGACTGCAGAAACCTTTTGAGTGGACTGCGGAGAACAGCTAAGGCGCTGATGGGGATACCAAGTCAGACTGCGACTGTGAGGCGGAAGGCGGTCATCAAAGAGCCGAGAGGCTGGGACGACTACAAAAAGTGGTGGGAAAGTGATGATGGAAGTGGTGATTTTTCAGCGAGTTGAGGCCGCGTGAGGCAGCCGTTCCTGGCGAAAGTTCGAAAACCTTTGGTGCAAACTGATGACGGAGGGGTGGACGTTCCAAAGGCTGAGACTTTGAGGATACACACCATATTTGCGCTGGCACAAGCTCAAAGGTCTGGCATCACAGAAACACTATGGACTGGTCAGGGTCGCGGTCGCGGTCGTGGTAATCGCTGTGGTCGAATTCGTCCTCAACGGTATGGAATAGTCCAGGGCGCCCATCCAGGAATGAAGATCGCTGAGACCCGAGAGCGCTGGGGGTAAGTCTTGACGGGCTTTTTTTTTTCTGAGGGAAGGGTCTGAATGATGTGGGATAGTGGAGACTTGGGGTGGGAAGTGGGGAGATCACGTTACAGATGAGGGAGAATGGAGACAGACGGGGCGTGGTAAACCAAAACCAGCACCCCCGTTCTCAGACGTACGGGGGTGGGTTGTCGGGCGGGGGGGGATGGACGACCATGACGGGGGCGACAGTCACGGCCTCGGCGGTGGATGCTAAGTCGAGCGCTGATACGAGGTAAACTAGGTAACTCAGATGCACGTGCCAATCACGTCATGGACCAGGAAACGCAGGAAAAGGTGACGTGGTCACTGTGGTCATGGGATTTACGTTTGGTGTTACCCGCGCGCAAGTTGAAAAAATCAAAGTCCGACTTCTTCAGAGGAGGGAAGAGCAGAAATGGGGTGTTTCTTGAGCACCCCAAAACGTGACTTTCCTGCACGCTCATTGGTCAGTTTTGATTTTTTGCCGAAAAAGGAAGGAGGAGACAGGATGGGAGAGGTTCGAGGGACGGAGAAGGGGGAGAAGAACGCCATGAAAGATGTGGGAAGTGAACGAAGGGAGGTGGTAGTGATGGACGGCGGGGTGACCACCGCGGGATATGGGGGAGGAGGCGGGGAAGACGCTGTCAACGTCGCTGTAACCATGGCGGAGGTGGATTTTGGAGCTGAGCGAGCGCTGGAAGCAGGCTGAGGCATGAGATGATGCCTCAGATGCACGTGCCAATCACGCGGTGCATCAGGGAAAGCAAAAAAAGGGTGATGGTGGCCTGTGATTCACGTTTGGTGTTACTCGCGCTCGAGCCCGAACCAAATAGTGGTCGAAAATACAATGCGATTCTGGGCAGAAACACATACCTCATCATCGAGAAATTCACAAAACGTCGCAGTTTATACCAAAAAAGGCAGTTTAAAAAACGAAGATGGTTGGAGTTGCTCGACGACGTCGCACGACGAGTGTTCACTCCTGTTCCCTGTTCACCGAGACCTCGCATATAAATATCGAACCCCAAATCCCTTCAAAGTCTCCATCATCAACACAAAAAAATAATTCAAGTCCCAAACTCATATGCACCCAACAACAACCAACAACTCTACTTCAAGTTGGAAACCCGGTCGGGCATCTGCTTTATTGACGAAAACTAATCGTGGGCACCGGTCGTTTGGTTTGGGCAGGAATTCTACGCTTACGCCATCAACATCCTCGTCAAGTCGTCGTCAAACTCGTACCCCACTCTCTGTCGTCGCTCTCCTCTCAATCTTGTTTCCATGGTGAGTAGCACCCTTTTGGTGACTTCTCACTAGTTTCCGTTGTGGGTGGGGATGGTCGTTATGGATGGGGTGCATATGCATGTCTCGTGCTTGCCACATCTCTGCTTATGACGAAAACTAACCGTGGGCACCGGTCGTTCCGTTTCGGTCTGTAGGAATCCTTCACGTCTACTCCGTCAAAGTCGTCGGCATACTGCATCCTCTTCAAGATCTTCAAGACGGCAACAAGGTAGGGGGGGGAAGTCCTCAGCTTAGGATATTTTTACACAGGGTATCGTTCGGATAGACTTAAGACTCACCCCCCTTCCTTCTATCCTCCAACTTCTCCGTATATTTTCAGTTATAGGTGCTCGTTTTCGATCCAAGCTGACGTTGCGAAGCAAGATTTTTTTGCGGGAAGAGGTTATGGTAAGTACATTCGCCAATAAAGAAGATACCTTAGATCAACCATAGAAATCAGCTAGATCATAAGAGTAGTATAGAAGTATCATATAATAGCTTAGATCAAAATCTCTTCAAATATATCGAAGTTCCTCGAAGCGAAGTCTTCGTGCAAAGAACCCTTCGACGTTGACCATAATTGCTTGAGAATCCTGTTTTCATTTGATATCTAGCATTGCAACAAATTTCCAACAATCAACCGACGCCTCTTCTTTTCCTTATTACCGGATTGCTTGCGAGAACCTCATCATCACACTGACGTCCAGTAAATCTTACAATGTATTTTTAAGACCGAGAATAGAGAACTTTGTTGTTCGACATGGCGCCACGTGTGCGTTTTCGGTTACGCGGGGAGTCTTGGTTGTATGGTTTCGCTTGAAGAAGTTTTTTGGGAAAAAGAGGGGCGTTGATATGGGAACAGTTAGAGCTGAGTTCGTGACTAATACCTTCCTTCTGAAGCTATCTGTAAACTTGTAACCCTTTGAGACGATCGGAATGAATATGGTCAGCGTTTGGTTGGTTCTCTTTGAGACGCTATTTGAGACGTTCATGCTTCAGGCAGACCAAACTACTCCAAGACCCAACCATAGCTATTATATCGAGGTTTACGATGTACAATGTGTCTGGAGAGCGAGATTGGGGAGCAGTTGGACCTGCCGCCGAGTTTAGTTCATATTACCAAGTACTACATACAAACATATGTGCATATGGAAGATATCGTGATCACTCGAATCGTCTGTACATCTATATTTGCTTCTAAGGTATAATAGGAAAGACATTCGGCTCGTCTGACTCCCTCACAAAGGTCTATCACAGATTACCCCCTCACGGAGCATACCGCGGAAGTATGTCAGATTCTCTCCTAGGTGGCGGCGCCTCAACCGGCTCTTCCCAACCAACGCCCAACTTATCTTCCGATCCGGTCAACAAAACATCCGTGGTTGGGACAGGTGGAAATTCATGGACATCCAGGTAGCTCGCCGTTTGCTGTTGAAGTGCTAGCGGTTGTTGTTGTTGCTGATCAACATAGGCTGGTTCAGGTGGGGAGATGGGACCAGCCCTCGCATCCGCAAGTGAAAGATCAACAGCAACGACGAAAGACTGTCCGGTGGATGTCACGCTCTCGGACCAAGGCCAGACAGAACCGCGTTGTAAGGTAGCGTGCACTAACTCCTCGGGAACAATGATGGATTCGTCGTCTGTGTTGATTGCAGAAAGATTCAATTGAGACGAGCGAGCAGACCCATTTCCGCTTCCTTGTGAGTCGTTTGCACTCGTTTCTGCTGCGACTGAGGCACTGGTTGCAGACTGAAGTAAGTGTGGTGACGATTTCTTGCGAGTGATTGTCCATTTCGGTTTGGATGAAGGTGTTCGTGAGGCGGAAGAATTCGTCGGAGGAGAGCGGCTGTAGCGTCGCTTGTAGATGAAAAGGCTCACAAGGAGAAGCGCGCCAAATACGGTGGCAATGCATACCGAAAGCAAGGCGACGTTGGTGTTGGTCCAGGGTCCAGCAGGTGTAGCAGAGCTTCCAGAAGAGGAGTCACTAGCCATGGTTCCCCCAGCTATACTTGTCGTGCCGGCGATTCCATTTGTGTTGGCTGTCGGTGGAGAATCTACACCGATTCGCGCTGGTTGACCGATTGGGATTACTGGGGTTATGGAGTTAGTTTGATTGTTGTTGCTGGGAGGTTGGGGTGAGGGCGAGGCTGCTGGAGAAGGTTCTGTCGTGCTATTACTTCGAGCAGGCCCTGAGCTTTCGTTCGACCTCGGAGGTGCTGGGGGTGGTGAATGGATTATCCGAGTACCAGCCTCGGCCGAAGCTTGCGCTTGCGAATTGACTATTACGGTACTTCCGGTATTGCCACTGACGTTGATGACGCTGCTTTGACTTGTGGCGGCACTTGTTGAACCGCCAGACGCAGACGCACTGGAACTGCTTTCAGCGAAGGTGCCGGGACTGGAACTGAAGGAGGGGCTAAAGAAACGCGGACTGGTACCGGAAAAGATACTGAAAGTCATCTTGACGTAATGGCGCTCTGGGTGAGCTGGAGTATCGTAGGCGAAGCGCAAGGACGAAAAGCAGTGGTGGCGGCGGCAAGATACTTTGGTGTGGAGAAAGTGGGCACTCAGATATTGGTATGTTGGCCAGGATGAGCCAGGACGTCAGCAAAAGGGCAAAGACGGGGATCCATTATCCTTTACACAAGGGATGATCTGGGAGCAACCCGGGCGTGCCAGACGTGCAAAAAGTTCGAAAGCGTACTTTTGTAAACCGTGCGTTCAAGGCGTTCAAGTTCATAGATTGCCCAGGATAGCAGGACATTTGTGTTGCAACTTGGGGGCGCCCTGCACGCCCTGTTTTGAATTTTGACAGGTTGGGGACGCGAGCCTTCCGCATATGGAAGTTTGTGAGATTGAAGGGTGGTCTGGTGGTACCTCTGTGCAACAAGAGAACGCCTCCAGCGCCTCTCAAGCGCCCAGCGCATCCAGACCTAGATGTACGAAAGGTATGGCGGCATGGTGTTCAATTCTCAGTGCCAACCGGAGTGCCAGCCGGCAGTCTGGCCAGCAGCTGATGCACGAGGACACTGACGCAGACACTTGACACGGACACTATCTCCTTGGTGCTCTCAGCCCTCCGAGCAAACATCTACGATAAAGAACTGATGTAGGTACAGAGAGGGCGCCTTCTTAGATTGGACCCCACCTCCATGCCCCAAAGCAGGCCCCAAAGTCGAGTATCCTCGCCTGCAACAATGGAACAAGTCAGCAATCGTCTGCAATAGGGTGGGCGGAAAGAAGGTTGTCAATGTTCATGCAGGTTCATGCAGTTCATAACTCCGGGGTCTCAGGTCCAAGTGTGATGGTTGGATTGGGAGCTGGCATAATACGGCGTGCTGGTCGTTTGATTTGGAAGCATCGTCCATCTCGTCCACATTGGAGCAATGCCGGAGTATCGACGTGTCTTTTGAATCTCGTCCATGGTGTGAGTGGTGTGACTCTGTGGGCAGTGTGATACACAGCTTTTGAACACTGGTTCTGCGGTGTGGGTCTGTAGGTTTTGGGAACGATCTCTGTCCACGACCACGAACTTCCTTCCGGCGTCACGCCGGACCGGTCATCGACAGCAACCGCGCAAGTGAGAGGCTTGAGGTGGTTGAGAATGGTTTCATTGAATGGTCGGCCCCGCGTGGAGGCAATCCGTTTGCAGAACCTGCTCGCAGACCGATTGTCCCAGTCCCACAAACAACGACTTTCCGACTCAGAAGGAGACGAATCGCCTCTTATCGCCCAGAGCTCTTCATCCTCACTTGATGTGTGTTGCGCACATGAAAGTTGGAGTTTTCAAGCATATAACATTATCCACTTGGAAGGGTCAACATGCGTACTGATCTCCTTGTGACGCTTGCCTACAGTCACTACCGACCTCAAGAAGAAGCCCGACATACCGCAACCGTCCGCGAAGAACTTGTATGCAAGCGTTATTAAATGCCCGCAAGTTTGAAGGGAGATCGAGAACAATAAGGATACCTTGTGAGTCTTCCTGTCCTCGCAAAAATGAAAAGGACTGTGCTCTCCAAGCTCATAGATGCGAAGAGAATGGCTTTCTCATACTTCTGGGCGTACTTCTTCTTTTCTTCAATGGATCTATAGCAGGAAACAACCCGGCAGATTATCCGGTGAATGTTGTCAGGAACCAAAAATATAATGTGATCACGTTCCTCCCACTGGTCCTATATGAGCAAGTGAGTGCACAGCTTGTTCGGCATCGTCCTTTACCGATTCGGTTCCGGCCGTGCTGATGCATTTCCGGCACCATATTAGTTCAAATTCTTCTTCAATCTGTACTTCTTGCTCGTCGCACTATCGCAGTTCGTACCCGCTCTCAAGATCGGTACGTTCCATGGATATGGATTACTAGCATTAACGACCAAGCTCCTCATTCCAAATAGTAACATTCTTCATCTTCTCCTGAAAAGGGTATCTGTTTACGTACTTCGCGCCTCTATCGTTTGTCTTGGTCGTCACGATTGGAAAGGAAGCATATGATGATTTCAAGCGGTATAAGCGGGATCAGGTTTGTGGTTTTGCCTTTTCATGGTTTGAAATTGGTGACTTCGAAAGGAACTATTGATCCTCATGTCAAAGTTGTAATAACTGCAGGAAGCCAACTCGCAACTATATCAAAGGCTCACCGTCAGCGGGGTCGAAAATGTTCCCAGTTCGAACATCAGAGTGGGCGACATGATCGTTGTAAAAAAAGATCAGCGTGTAAGCAGAGGACATTTCCTAGGGCTTCGATCACCACAGAGTATCATCGGTTTCTCCTAATGGGACGCTTTTACCTCGGAATACAGGTTCCTGCCGATTGCATTCTGCTCAGAACGACGGAACCAACAGGGGCATGTTTCATTCGAACCGACCAGTTGGATGGAGAAACAGATTGGAAACTTCGGTAAGCCCCCGCTTTCCGTTTGCGAACATAATTTTCTTCTCTTCGAGACCGTATCCATACATATTCGCTTTTTCCGCGTCTATCTCCTTTCCCAATCTCATCTCGTCTCATATCTTCCTTCGTCCTTCTTCTCACGTAAAAAACAAACCAAAACCGAAAAAAAGAATAGCCATTCCATCTTGCCAAAAGCTTGCATCTGACCAAAGCTTGCTGCATATGACCGGCTCGGTCTATGGTAATGGACTGGTGTTATCATTTTCAGTTTCACTGCTTTACACCATAATGACTCGGTCTTCTTTTTTTGGGTTTTGAACCGAATATAGCCGAAGAACCTCATAAAGATATTCATACTTTTGTTGGAAACTTCACGCGAACCATGTCTTCTGTAAGTGTTTTCGATAATGGCATTTCATCAAAGTGAAAAAACCATCTAAACATAAAAAAAGAAGCGCATCTAGATTCACTATTGTTTCTCGACTCATCGTTCGTTTTCTCTTATTGCAAATCACAGGGCACCCAGGTGGAACCACTAACTGTAGAGAATACGCTGTGGACCAACACTGTTGTCGCCTCCGGAACTGCCATCGGCCTTGTTATCTACACAGGCCGCGACACACGTGCTGTGATGAACACCAATTTCCCAAGCACGAAGGTTGGATTGCTGGATCTGGAAATCAACCGACTCTCCAAGGTGCGCTCAAAACAAAGTGATTTCCCGAATTTTGCCCATTTATCCCATAGTGGATGGGTTAGGTTGCGATGGGTTTTGGCACTTTGCGAAGAAGTTGTTTGGTGTAAACTAATTCAATATTGTTATTTGGAACTTTTCGTTCGATGTGCACAGATCCTTGCAATCGTCACGTTTGCCCTCTCGTTCACGATGGTGGCTTTGGACGGTCTCAAAGGTCTTTGGTACATCTACGTGTTCCGGTTCCTCATTCTGTTTTCATCCATCATTCCCATCAGGTAAATGACAACGGTGTTGGCCCGAGAGCGATTCGTTTTGCTTACTCTTGCTTTTGGTTATGCATCACTTCCCTGGGCCCTCACACTTTCTCCTCCAACTCCGAAAATGCTAGTCTCCGCGTCAACCTCGATATGGGCAAGACGGTATACTCGCTTCAGATTATGAGGGACGAAAAGATTCCCGGGACGATCGTCAGAACAAGTACGATTCCCGAAGAACTCGGCAGAATAGAGTATCTACTTTCGGATAAGACCGGGACTTTAACGAAGAATGGTGAGATACAGCGTAACGAAGAAAAGGGGGATTCATCGCCTCATCCGACTCATTTTGGTGATGGATTCCTGTTTGCGTTGTAATCTCATCGATGCCGTCATTGATTTCTGAACAGATATGGAACTGAAGCGTCTGCACATGGGAACAATGTCATTTGGGCTCGATTCCATGGACGAAGTGCGGAATCATTTGCGGACAGCTTACGCTCAAGGTGAGTTGCGCATAAAATACGAAGACTATCGGGTTGATTTGGTACCACCCTCTTGGTGAAATCATTCTAGGCCGATTTAGTACTTTGTTAACCCTAATGAATCAATGCGATTTTGAACAGGGTATGATACGCACCGTCATAAGAGGACGAGGGATATGTCGACGAGGGTGCGGGATATCGCGCAGGCATTGGCATTGTGCCATAATGTGAGTTTCCGTCCGTTTCAAATTCAATAGCTGTGTATGTTCTTTCCCCACGAATGGCGACATTGGTTTTCTTATACGTCTATTTTTTCGCCGCTCCACCAGGTCACCCCTGTCGTCGCTCAAGACGGCACCATATCATACCAAGCCTCATCCCCCGACGAAGTCGCCATCGTCAAATGGACCGAATCCGTCGGCCTAACCCTCGTCCACCGCGACATCTCCCGTATCCAACTCCGCACCCGCGACGGACGCACCCTCGATTTCGAAATCCTCGAAATATTCCCCTTCACCAGCGAAACAAAGCGCATGGGTATTATCGTCCGAGAACGTATCTTCTTCGCCTCAACCCCCTCCGGCGCCTCAACCTCCTCCAGCAACCTCATCTCCCCATTCAATTCCACACCTACCACGTCGACACCTACAACCGTTACCACATCCACATCCGGTGAAATTTTCTTCTACGAAAAAGGCGCCGACGCAGTCATGTCCCGCATTGTACAGTACAACGACTGGCTTGAAGAAGAGTGTGGGAATATGGCTCGGGAGGGGTTACGAACTCTTGTCATTGCGAGAAAGAGGTTGAGTGAGGATGGGTTTAGGGAGTTTCAGAGACGGTTTGGGGAGGCGAAGATTAGCTTGCATGATCGAAATACGGTCATGCAGGGGGTTATTGAGCAGATGTTGGAGAGGGATTTGGAATTGTTGGGTTTGACGGGGGTGGAGGATAAATTGCAGGTGCGTGCGGGTGCGGAAGTGTTGGTTTTGCCCTCTTTGCCGATGTTTCGAACGATGTGGTGTTTGTATGTTTTGGGTTCTGATGTGCGCTTTCCTTAGGACGAGGTGAAGACGACCCTGGAGCTTCTTCGCAATGCTGGCCTTAAGATATGGATGCTTACAGGTATAGGCACACCATCATCAGAGATGGATCATTATGTATAAATCACGCCGCACTTCGAGTAATTGGCAATACACTAATTGGCTCCACTTGAAGGCGACAAAATCGAAACCGCAACGTGTATCGCCGTATCCTCGAAGCTTGTATCGCGGAACCAGACCATCCATTCTATTGCCAAAGGTAGGTAACAATAAGCCCCTCCCGCACAGTTTTCTTGGTTGGTCAGGATGAGATCGGGGCTTTTGGGGCGGAGAGACCTCACATCCCACGGTTCGACGGTGTATCAAAATATTTTCTCTTAGATCACTAATGTTCGGTGCGTTTGTTTGTAGTGAGTGATCCGATGCGGATGATGGATGAGCTTGATATATTACGGGGGAAGGCGGATTGTTGTTTGGTTATCGATGGGGAGTCGTTACAGGTATGGAAGGGGCGTTCATTTCTGCCCTTGCCCTTTTTTATGCCCTCCCCTAAACATTCGTTCGTCTACGCACTGCCATTGAAACCCTAACAACCCGTCTTCTCCTAACGAAAACCAGACCTGCCTCGACCACCACCGTCAAGACTTCATAAGCATCGCCGTCCGACTCCCTGTTGTAGTCTGCTGCCGCTGCTCGCCCACCCAAAAAGCTGAAATCACCAAGACGATCAAAACTCACACCGGCCGTCGCATCTGCGCCATCGGGGACGGTGGCAATGACGTGAGCATGATCCAGGCTGCGCATGTTGGGGTTGGAATTGTCGGGAAGGAAGGCAAGCAGGCGAGTCTGGCGGCAGATTTCTCGGTGACGCAGTTCAGTTACTTGACGAGGTTGCTGTTGTGGCACGGAAGAAATAGCTGTATCCTTTTCTTTCATTCTTGTTTTTGCACTTTTGGTGTTTGTGGTCTTTGATATCGGTGTGCACGAGTCGTTTATCCTATGCTGGTGAACTCCACTTTCTACATTTTCGCGACTTTCGTTTCTTGGTGGATACCATGTTGGCTTACAACAGACAAGCGATCGGCGAAGTTGAGTCAGTTCGTTATCCACCGTGGGTTGATCATTTCAATCATTCAGGCGGTATTCTCGGCCATCTTCTATTTCGCTCCGATTGCTTTGTATCAGGTAAGAATTCGAAGAAGTATCTGAGCTTCCTGCATGCATATTGTGTGTGGGTATCGGAAATTCCGTGATGCTGATCTATAACTCGCATTTGCTCCTAAAAACGGTGCTCAGGGAATGTTGCTTGTCGGGTACGTCCAATGCGTTTCATCCCTTGTCCCTCGCTCTACCACTTCTGCTCAATTTCGGTTCCATTCAATCTACTTTCGTATGTATGAGTAGTTACGCGACCCTATACACGATGGCACCTGTGTTTTCGCTGGTGCTTGACAAAGATGTCAGCGAAGATACGGCACTCCTATACCCAGAGTTGTATAAGGAGTTGACGAAGGTGAGTTTGGGTGGATCCCGTAGTTAAGATTCGAATTTCAATCTTGCAGCCTCATTGGGTAGTCTTGTGAGCCTGCATGGTCGAGTTGTGGTGTTTACTAAATTTCCTTTGACAAAGGGTCGATCCTTGTCGTATAAAACGTTTTTCATGTGGTTGATGATCAGCGTCTACCAAGGTTTGTGCAAGCTGCCCCCGCATGTTTCTGCCTCTCTCCCCCGATTTGCAATGCCTTCTCACTGTGCCGTGTTACTATGGGCGTACGTTTGAAACAGGCGGCGCGATCATGATGCTTGCCATCTGGCTGTTCGAGGACGAGTTTGTAAATATTGTATCCATTTCCTTTACGGCTCTCATTTTCAACGAGTTGCTTATGGTTGCGTTGGAGATTACGACATGGTAACGGATTCTTTGTTTCTCTTGAGTCTTTTTTTTGGTTGGAAGGGTTGGAGGTGGATCAACACTTGCTTTATCGACTGACCAATCGTTGCCCGATCTATCATGATGCTGTCAGGCACCCATACATGGTATACTCCGAGATCGTGACAGTCCTCGTGTACATCGCGTCGATGACCGTTTTGAAAACCGACTTTGGTATGTTTTCTTTTCGCCGTCCCCCAAAAAAGATCCCTGCTCCAGATATTCAAAATCCAAATGAGGGCTCCTGGCCTGGGGACACCTCTTCTTAACCCCTTTCTCCACCATTCCCGTTCCATGGTATCTCTTCATTGCTCTGCCACAGACCTCTCTTTCATCCTGACTTGGACCTTCGTTTGGAAAGTGGCGGTCATCACGGCAGTCAGCAGTCTGCCTCTGTACATTATCAAGTGTCTGAAGAGGATCGTTAATCCACCTAGTTATAGCAAGTTAGAGGGGTGAGAAAAGGAGAAATAAAGGGCGTTTTGAGTGAAGTGTTGAGTTGAGGGTTGGATGGGAGGCGAAAGAGAAGCCGGAATGATAAATGTAGAGGTGCAAAAGAGCAAGTGTGAAATCATAAATGCCCTGGACCATAACACTATCATGGGAACTAGCTCACATGGTAGAGCGCTCGCTTCGCATGCGAGAGGCACAGGGATCGATACCCTGGTTCTCCATAGGTTTCTTATGAACATGTGGACATGTTCCGTCCATAATTATGAGTAAGCATTTCAGGTATGGTTTTGTTTTGTTCGCAGGTGGATTTCACTCTTTCTCTTCCTTCTCCCACTCGTCCTACATGCCTTCTTCGAATTCCACCACTTGTTCCTGCATTATCGTTCCCACATTTGAGTTACACCTATTACAACGAGAACATCCCTCTTTCCCGTGCTGGCCCCTCACATCATCAGCTTATGCATGTACAGTAAGGCCACCTTCTCATCCTTGTAAATGTTGGTCTCCTTCTTGATCGCTTTGTTTCGATGTACTGCATCCTTGACTTTGTTGCGCAACGATCGCCATCTTCCCGGTGATCCACTTTTTGAAGGGAGGTACTTTGTTGTTGGGGCAGTTGTTGGCGTGATGTTGTGATCGTTGGTTTTGGCGAAGTAGATCCATTGAGAGAGCCCCAGGGTTGGCGCGCAGAAAGGGGTAATCGATGCTACGACAAGCAACAAGTGTGGATCCATGTTTGTGCAGCAAGTTCTTGGGGGCGAAATGGTTGTGCTTTTTACACCTTTGTCGGTTGCAGGCCCTGGTGGGAAATGAGAAAATATGATCGATTCATTTGACCGGAAGCGCGGTTTTTCTCATCTGCAAGTGGTCCCCGTCTCCCTCATCCGGTCACACTTTCGTCGTCTTTTGGTTCTCAAATCAGAACCCATCTTCAACGTGAACGTAAACAAGTTTCAATTCCTGTGAGATGATAGCCGCTATCTACACAACATATCTCCAAAAGAACGACCACCAGGATCTAAATACATAAAGGCATCAAGAACCCTCACAAACACACCACCACACAAACAATACGGAGACGATCCAGAAATAATTTACTGAAGAAAAGTCCCTCTCCATTACAGCAACCTCCTACCCCTCCGGCGAAAAATCCATTTAAGTCAGATCCCAGTTCGTAAAACCATCGTATGCTTGTTGCGGTACTGCAAACAATCCTTTCGAACCATCATGTCTATCGCGCGGGCGACCACATGGTCCTCGAAACCCTGGCAGATGAGAAACGGTAGGAAGATGTGAGAAAAGAATATAATACAAAACCGAGACAGAAGGTCAAAGTAGAGCAGGCTTTGTACAATACAAGTTGCTCATATGAGCATATGTTGCAGTGAGAGCGGACTGAATCTCGTCTTGCCGGACATTTAAGAGTACTCACCTGTTTGGAAAGAGAGTTTTGCAGCGTCCTCAAACTGGTTTGCGAACCCATGGGTAATCTCTGACGAACCAACGATTCAATTTTCTCAACCTGTCTGGCGAACTCGGGTCGATTGAGTCCCTCGGCTTTTAAGTGCGGGAAGAAAAACATTAGATGATTTGTTCGGACTTTCAAAAACTCTTCAGCCCAATCAGGGTCAGAACCGAAGATTTACGCAAGGATTCCTGGTCCTCAATGATGATTGAGTGTGTCCTCACCTGGTCCACTTTCAATTGCATGCAATGTCGAAATGTTGAATAATCTGATTGCTTCATCAACGTGGGTTTCGTTCGCGACAGGCGAAAGCGTCATCTTTGCAATCGCTTCAGAAATACGGATCACGGCCTCGAGTTGACTGTCATGGCAAGCGAACGCAGAATGTTTAGAGATGAGAACTACCTCTTTGGCCAACTGAGTTCTCGAAGTGCGCAAAAAGCAAACCGCGAATGTCGGATGAGTTGGGGGGAATTATCTTACCGAACTGTAATCGGAACGGCAGTCTTCTCTTCCATTTGCCGTACTCTCGACCGCATTTCCACGAAGTGACTGCATAGCTTTTCAGCCGCTTCGGCAGAGAGTCTTGGAGCGCATTTTCTGGTGTTGTCATTTTTTCACAGTCGATACAGTGAATTCATGAGCCTGATTGTCCGTTGGACATGCAATCCACACGGACAGAGCTAATATAATAGAAAGAAAGAGAACTTACGCCTTGCAGTAAGAAATGTAACTTCGCATAGTGTTCACGTCGATATCGCCCGCTCCGACATCGATGTCCATGACGTTGCGATTGATGTGAACGTTCATAACGTGTTTGGCGATGGTCTGATTGGATTGGAACATTCAAACCCGTGAAAAGATTCAGTAATGATGAGGTGTGGAAGGACCTTTGTCCAATGAAATCAACTCTCAACAGCAAAACCCCACTGACCATATCCCTTTCGATGTTGTGCTCGTCCTTGACGATGAAGATCAAATCAAAACGAGACAAAATAGTGGATTGGAAGTCGATGTTCTAACGAACAGTACAAAAACATGCATTTAGTCATTTTGTCCGTCTTCGCTTTTGCGAAACGATTTGGAGAGCGTTTACCGGAACTTTGCACATACCTCTCCGGGCGCTTTCATGTCGTCATACCGGCCAAAAACGGGGTTTGCAGCAGCAAGTACCGCCGTTCTCGAATTCAAGATAGTCGTGATCCCAGCTTTCGCGATGGAGATGGTCTGCTGTTCCATAGCTTCGTGAATGGCAACCCGATCTTCCTCTCTCATTTTGTCGAATTCGTCAATGCAGACGACACCTCCGTCGGCCAGCACCATGGCTCCTCCTTCCAAATAGAACTCTCGCTAAATGTTCATATGGCGAGAATGGTCACAGACCGGGAAAGACATCAGATTAAGTTCTTTTGAGACCTAAGAAGCTTTCAAACCGCATGGCGGGACGCATGTAGCTTTGCAAGGAAACGAATTCGTGACAGATGATGATTGATTGTCGCTTACCGTTCCGCTGTCGCGAACCACACTCGCCGTCAAACCGGCGGCACTGGAACCTTTCCCAGACGTGTAAACACCAATAGGAGCAACCTGGATTGGGTCGTTTTGAAAGACGGGAGAAAAACAAATTGAGTAACCTCATCCTCTGTGTACGTTTAATAACTCATTTTGAGGTGGTCAATTGAACATGTTTCCCAATTACCTGTTCCGCGAATTTCAACAACTGACTCTTGGCTGTACCAGGGTCACCAAGAAGCAAAACGTTGATGTCACCACGCAGCCGCATACCATCAGGTAGGATTTTCGTTGATCCACCAAACAGAAGGCATGCAACGGCTTTTTTGATATCTACCAGTTCAAAAGGACAAGATGCCATCAAAATAATTCAATTTCACCTGCCATGATGACATCGAAAGTCTCGAAGTCGAGCATGGACGGACTACGCTGCGGAGTATCCAATCAAAACTCCCGTGCAGAGGACACCTACCAGCACTGCCATAGATGGAAGGAGCGATGCTTTTCGAAAACTCCTCGTACAAGTTTGGTCGTTGCGACATCTTGATGAACGTCTCTTCTTCCTCTTCTGTGAAGGTACGTCCGACACCCGAGTTCCGACTGGCACCATCAACATCAACTTGCATACCCACGACGCGAATGTATGCTGATTTGATGGCCGGAGCACCGCCATCCCCACGGCGTTTTTTCTGAAATCGAAGAATATGTTTACAAGACATTATTCAAGGGAAACGAACATGGGAAGCTGCGCAACCATGTTTCAATAGTAATGATGGAGATGAGCTTACGCCTTGGTGACTGAAGATTGAATAAATGCCGGTCACGGTAACCCTCGTCCCAGGAACGACTTTATTGGTGAGATACCTGGATCGGTAGTAGAAAAACGTAACGATCGTAAGGCCAGTTCATTTTCATCAGCTTTTTGGCAGAAAATCGAACACTCGTCTCCAAGCTTAAGTAAACGCACAGAAAGTCTCACCGATCAGCACTCAAAAGCATATGCCTCGGCAGTTCACCGACGGGAACCATGGGATGCAACTCCTGCAGTTTCAAAGATTGTTGATCGACGAATTTACTCTTGTCATGAATGATCTCATATGGATCGAGCGGACAATCTTTGGTCCCCGTTTCATCATCGAGCCTATGCAGCAACAGCAAGTAAAACAGAGCCTTCAGCGTTCAGATTCACCTGATTCGTGGATTGCATTGTAACAGAGAATAGTCATGTCCAAGATGCAGAACTTACCCGTCACACTTCCTCGGCAATTCTATCCCAGCGAACCCGCCCTTCACTGGAAGCACCTTCGTATGCCGACAAGACTTGCACATAACGTGGATATGAGTCGCTTTAGCGCCAAGGGACGATGCGGCGATGATGATTCCTGGTATTCTGATGAGCTTCGAGATGTACGTAGACTGCCAACATGGAATTTCCAGTTGCAATTTGGCCGTCAATACCACAAATCAATCAAGTGGAAACCACAAAAGACATATCGCTAATTCTTACATCAAGATCTCGCAACGGAATCGGATTGGCATTTGACAAGAGCATGACTTGACATTCCGGAAGGTCTTCGTCATCAGTTTGGAAGGTGCTCTGTCTTGCGCAAACTTTGACGGCGTTCTCGAACTGGCGTTGTTTTTTCAAAACAGTGTACGAGGAAGAGAGCCCAATAGGATTAGGTCACTCGGGATCGGGTACTTAATGGAATGAACAGACGGAACCATGGCGACTTAGAAAACGGCTTACCCAAGGCAGGTATTCGGCCGGGTGATCCTTGACTTTATTTGCCAGCGCTTCATCAAAGCTGATCAGGTGTGCAAGATCAACTTCTAAAAAGTATAACTTCATGATCAAGTTCTGTCGAAGTTGGTCCCTATTCAAGTAAAAGGTGCACCAGAATCATTTGAATCAGTGCCAGTCACAGGGTAACGATCAAGATGGAGGAGAACCTAGAGAATCGGGTTACCTGTATACGAAATTGTTGTCGATACGGAAGGTTCTCAGGAACTCCAAGAAACGTCGCTCGATGGCAGCTGGGGAAGGGTTTCCATCGGGCTGCGCATTGTACTCGTCGTCTTCAGTACCAGGGACGACGTTGGTGTAGTAAACTCTCCCTGCATCCCAGCCTGGGGTTGTCATGGCTTCACAGAAAGATAAGAAGAAAGGTTTGAATAAGAGTGATCAACCGGTGCTGTGCGGAGAGAATCGCTGTTGACGGCGGTTTGTGGTGTTGGCGTTCTTTCTGTACGATTCTGAATGGCGGCTCTCAAGAAGGCTGCTGGACGAAGATGGAATCGGAGTCCAAAAGCAAAGTTACACGAGAAACCCTTGTCTTCCCAAAGAAAACAGACAACTTGCTTCAACAGAAGACGGTGATCAGGTCATTTCACGGCGGGTGTTTTTGCCGACGCCGGTTTGGCTCCTCTTGCGGAGCCAGGACAAGAGTTGAGGAAGCATCACGAGCGAATATGGAGATCCGACGCCGCACAGCGGGTGTTCAAGAGCGACCATATGCAGACCATTTCGGAACGGAATATTCAGAGGACTTCGGAGGACGGGCTGGCACACCACTGAAAAAGTTGAATACCCCTGAGTATGTTTTCGGTTGAATAAGAGGGCAAAGTATGCAACCGGTCGTTGCAGTACATGTATTCGGGGACATTGACATAGTATGTGATTCAGTTTCTTATTCACGGTTTTAATTTTGGGAGAGAACAGAGAGTTGGGAAGACCGTTCTGTGACTTTGGAAGAAATACATTTCAAAAAGGTTCCAAATAGGAATTGGTAGTCGCAGCGTGTCTGAGAGTAGGACTTTATTGTTTTTCAAAAACAATTTGATAACATAGGTCAATAACGAAAACTTGAAGTCAAAACGCCGGAGCTCTTATCGAACCGTCATCAATACTGAAGACAGCAAAAGAGACCATGTGTAATAACATGGCCTTGAAACATACGACTGCGCTAACAAAAACGTAAAGAAAAAAGGGTATCTTCTGACAATGAGAGGAAGGCTGAAAGCAACACTTTGGAATCGCATCAAACTCGGCATACAGCTCCATCAAGACACCTCACCAGTTGATCTGACATTGTTAGCTTTGCTGTTGTTGCTCTTGTTATCGGCCCTCTCATTTTTCCCCATCCTCTTCTGATACATTTCCACGAACTGACTTGCCAACGATCCCGACGGAAAGTCGACATCATAAACCCCCTTCGTAGTGTCGATTTTCACCGCATTCTTCATCACAACCGCCACCTCTAGTACCTGATCGCGCGCCAGAATAACAGAACGCGTTGGCGAAAGTTTCCCGCTCCCCGTCGCATCGTCGTACATTGCAATTGAAAGATACGGCTCCGCGTTCACTTTCACGATCATGATCAGGCAAGTGTACCATTTCGACAACCCCACCAATATGGAGCGCTGTCGGATAGATCCCTCGAAACCGATGGCGTCTCCCTGTCCGATGTAACCTTGATCCTTCTTCTTCCCAACCAGAGGCTCGTTCGCGTTGTTGGCAGGTTCTTGAGTCCATGGAGCAACAAGAGGGTTATATCCCGATGCCGAAGCTTCAGGTGTGTCTTTGAATCCCCGCGTGGATGGTCGACCAAGAATTTGGGGTTCTTGTTCGTATTCCGTTTCGCTTTTGTTTCTGTTGCTCGCAGAGTCGCGACCGCTGCTCACCATGAGACGCTTACTTCCGCCCATCATCTCCACAAAGGCGTATATGACTCGCGTCCCCACAACGGATGCTGAAGTTCCGAACGAGGTGACTGAAAGTGCAATCAAAAGAAGGATCATGGAGCCTTCTCGTTGCAAACCGGTGATGACGAACGACACCAAGCCAATAACCAAACCAATGATGACATTGTACACGGCGAACAGCACGGTCTTCGTCTCGTTGTAGCGGGAGTAGACATTTCGGGTGAGGTAAGTGTACCG
>JADGJF010000299.1:0-24721 GCA_027596845.1 Quaeritorhiza haematococci | reverse complement strand
GATTATAAGGAAAAAGGCGTTGGAAGATTTCAACAACATTAACGCCCTTGAGGAGAGAACGAAGGAAGGAAGGAAGGAAGGAAGCGGCATACCCCATCAACCAGCCAATTTGAAGGAAGAGAGACTACATTCACGTGGAACTTGAACCCGGAGTGAACGATTGGGGGTATTGCACCGTTGCCATGGCGAGTGGTAGTTGTTGACTAACAATAATTTCACATCTTCGAATGGAAGAGAAGTGAATGAGTATATAGAGAAGAAAAAGGTTCATCATTGTAATGGAGAGAAACCAAAAAAGTGAACAAAAATTTCAAGTAATGCATCATTGAATTTCATCTTTGGGATTTGAACTCCAGCTGCTTTTCAACTTTTTCCTCCTTCCTTTCATCTTCACCTTGAGACCTCATGTAACTTCTGTTTTCGTGATGCTACAATTGTGAAGAGGGGGTACGTGAAGGGGCTGGGGCAAAGGAGGTTGGTGTTCGTTAATGTACTTTTCGACTAACGGAAGGAAAAGGAAAACGAAGGAAACGGTATACCCCACCAACCATTGAAATTGAACCTAGAGTCGGTGCGCATGGATAAGGGGTACTGAACCCGTTCAATTGCGAACCGCTGATCTTGAGGGTATTATATATTACGTAATAAACCATGCTACAAAAGGACATGAGGTTCTGGACAATTTCAACACATCCACGTCTCTGAAGACGGATGGAAGGAAGGAAACGATCATACCCCACTAATCAACCGTAGACAAAAGAAGAATTATAAATAGAGAGCAATTCAAGGGGGAATTGAACCTGAAGTGCGTGGTCAGGGGTGATCACTGCGATCACGAACTGCATTTGTCAGAAATGAATGATGTACCGTGATTTATCAGATGAAGCAGAATTGAAATGAATAAGGAGGCAGGTTTTGTGATAGAGAGATAATCATAAAAAAGATGAACAGAAATCGGTCGCAACACTGGAAATCATTTGGGTCTCGGGATTTGAACTCGGGATTTGATGTGGCCGCTTTTTCTCTTCCTTCAGACTTCGAACGTTGACCCCTTGATTCATTTCTCATGGAAAGATGAGAATGGCGAGGATGGGGAGAAGTGGAGATCAAGGATATGGGAATTGGAGATTTCGACAACAGTAACGCCTTTGAGGAATGAAGGAAAGAAGGAAACGGCAAACCCCACTCACAAACCACAGGAAAAGAAGGAATGAAGGAAGCGGTATACCGCACCAACCAACCATAAAAAAAGTGGAAAAAAGACCAAAAACAAACAAAAAATTCAGAAACACAGAGGAGGAGGAGACGGGGGAGGGGGCATTAAGGATATTGGGATTGAGCGATCTCAACAATATCAACGCCCTTGAGGAAGGACGGGCAGAAGGAAGCAGTATACCCCACCAACCAATGAAAGACAAGAAAAGGATTCGACTAGTGAGCATGGACCGAAGTCAGGTGGGAATTGGGCCAGGAGTGCACGGTCAGGGGTATTACATCGTTGCGATTGTGAGATATATGTGTTCAATGTAACTGATGACATAGTGCCTGACAGAACTTGAAACGGGAAAAAGATTGTAATAAAGAGATAAACTGAAAAAACTGAACAAAAATCGGAGGTAAGCATTGAAAACATTGGTTTCCGGGACTTGAACTCGGGTTTTGAAGTAGCTACTTTCTGACTTCTTTTCCTTCCTCCCAATAACAACTCTTTCTATTATTTTTATTTTATCTATATTTTAACCAATTGAAAACGATCGGCGATGTGTGCCGCGAGTGCCTTCTCATGATAGTTGTTTTGTGACGACCAAACTAAGAAGACAATCCATGTACCTTTTTTTTTGTCCCTTCGCACCACCATGATTATGTATCTTTCTCCATCCAAATACTGTATTGTGATGGTAAGTGTGAACAATGTAATTCGAGATGTCATTAACTCCAATCCAAACCTGCACACGTTCACCGGTTGTGTTATTGATTTGCTTGTCAGTGGACATGAGGTGTTCATAGAAGCGAATGAGAGATATTTCATATACGAGGAGATTGAAAACCCCTTTCGAGACTTGTAATGATGTTTGGAGAAGTGGCAATCGGGCATCGAATCCCAGGGTCAACTCTCAAGCCCACATATTGCATGGCGAGCTGTTTCCTTTTTTCGTTCACACTCACCCTCCTGGGGTTAAAACTATACTTCACATCTTATCATCCCAATTGAGAGTAGTTTATAGTGCGGGTTTCGCAACACGGCGTCTCTTGGTGCAAATTTCAAATTTCCGGAAAACAATAACTCTCTTGACGGAAGGAAGGAAGAAAGAAAGGAAGGTGTTAGAGGGATTCCGAAATACATAAGGTGAATTCACGTATTTTAATGGCATACACCACCATCAATCAAACAAGAAAAAATCCGAAAGAAATCGAATTTATTTTCAGGTGGGAATTGAATACGTTACATTTTTAGTGGTTGCAATTGTGTGGTTGTTACGTCGAAATGAGAATATTTCGATTATGAAGTCTGGCCAGAGGAGATTCAGGATTGTATTCAAGATTTGAGTAATAGCGAACCTGGGACCGGGCGGGTGAGTTGGTGGACATAATCAAAATTTGTATTTGGATTATCAATTGTGATTCGGTATGCGGGCTGGCAGGAGTGAACTTGAAAGGAAACCATTACCCGAAGCAGAAACGCAAATCATCGATGTTCAGTCCCCCGAGGGGAGTCAAGACATCGCTGGTAATTTCCTGCCAGTCATACGAGGTAAACCGCGGGCCAGGCTTTTATCGTACCCCCCAGTCCCCACGATCTCAAACACCACCACGACCGCAAAAAAGGGGACTTGAAAGAAGGCACACCCACCAAACCTTCACCCGCGACCCCGGCACACGTATGTAATGGAGGAGCCCGACCCTCTGAGTCGCGAAGCTGGAGTATGGCTCGGTGGAGCAGCAAATTAAGCGCGACGGGGAGTAGAAGTGGGCCTGCTGGGGCGCATATGAGTAGCATCCTCGGGATCTTCAGCGGGAGAAACAGTGTATGCCCGATGCGTTTGGGTGGTGAAGACGCCTCAGATTGCGCGTGCGTCAATCCTTGACTGGATGAGCACAAATTGCAAGGAGGGGAGGGTCCGTGGATGGTGGCTGTTTGAGAGAATGGGTATCAGACTTGTATACAGGAAAGCGCGTTTGAATGCTGCTTGTGGCGTTCAAGTTGTCGCGCTGCCCTTCCGTGAGTGGAACGAGATGACATTTCCCCCCCGAAATGTTGGTCGCAAAGATGTTCCCAGAGGTTGTTCGGTACCAGTCTGTCACCCTGAGATATTGCACCAACGCGTACGTGTTGATCTGTAACTCTCATTTCCACCCAGCAACCGTTCCCCTACATTGCGCTGTTTTCGGGTGGTGTTGAATGCGAGAGATGCGTTTACACCCGTTTCTCCGTCAGCGGTTCGGAAGAGCATGCGACCCATTGATGCAAAATCGTGGAGAGCTGTTTATTTTATGAGGGTGTGGCCGACCGTTCCCTTACACCTCCTCCTCATCCACCACAGAAGCAGACATCTGATTAACAAACGACCCCGCCCCCGTCGTATGCACCGAAAACTGAAACTTACTCCCCGTCACCGACAAATCTTCCTCACCCCCCACCCCTGAGCCAATCGTCGGTACTCCCAATCTTTCCTGCCCAGATTGCTCAGGTTGGTCAGATTGCTCAGATTGCTCAGGCATGTTAGGCGTCTAAGGCTGCTGCGTCCCCGACCCTGACTGATCCAGACCTTGTTCCGCAATCGGTGCATTCCCGGGCGGTTGGAGGTGTGCATCGGGCATACACTCCAAAACTCCCAATTCACATGAAACACATCAACGCGGCTGGTTCCGCGTAGTTCAAGTAGATGATATATCGAATTCAATAGAATACATCATATAGCGTCTTACTAACAGTTAGCTTTACTGTACATGTCTTCCCGGCAATCTATAATATAAAAAAATACGATTCGTCAAATCTCGAAAATGTGTGTTAACTCACACACAACCACCTTCAAACAAATCCTCGAGCCCTTAGCCGAAGCAGTCACCCAACTCATCCTCATCATCTCTGATGCCGAAATCAATCGAACCCCTATCCCCAATCGGTGGGGACGAGAATTCAGAATCAGTCGAGTGCTGATGAGCAGTTGAAGGCGGATATGCCGAAGGCGTGTGCTGAGGGTAAGTGATTTGAAGATGTTTTGGTCTTTGAGTATGGTGGAGTAGATGAACTAAGGCTTCGAATTGGTTCTGCTTTGCTGAATTGGACTGTAGTGACGACCGCATCAAGACGCTTGCTCGGCGCGACGGGTGAACTCGTCATGGACGCGTTTTCCAAGCACAACCAAGAACTCCTCGAAGCTGTTAAAGGGATACTGTCCGGCACAACCGCCGTCCTCCGTGCCTTCGACGACTCCGAAGTCCGCAAAATCCTCACCGTCTCTCGCAATCTCAAATCCAAAATCGCCAAACTCTCTTCCTCCCCCTCCTCCACATCCACCGACCCCAACGCCGCCCAACAAATCGTCACCCTCATGATGCAAATCTCCTAAACAGTCGTAACTCTCGCGCAGATTACCAACAAGCGAGTCGGAGAGTTGTTGCAGATGCAGAAGTCAGAAAATTCCGGCCCCGTAGTCATACGAATTTAGACCAACTCGAGGTACATCCATGCGTTTGGAAATTACGATTCCCAATTGAAAATCACTGTCAAGTTCGCAATTGTGCTGAAGCGCTTTTATTCATGTACACTTCATCTTTGACAATGATACATTGAGCAACAAAAAAAGCGCCGCGCAAAGATACAAAGGATTGAACACGAACAGAAATCAAAAACAAATCACACCACAACCCCTTTCCAACACAAAATCACCCTCCCTCCCTCCTCCACTCTCCACATCCCTTCACCCAAACATCCCCATCTCCTCCATCCCAAGCAACACTCCCCACAACCCCACCAACCCCGCTGCGGTCGCCGCCACCCGATGCTTTCCAACAACATCCCCTATCCCACCTTGCCCACCACGTAGTCACCGGCCGCCCACCGGCACCCCCGCCGAGGTCTGCGTCTGCGCCTGTTGCTGCATAGGCTGGTATTGCTGCTGCTGCTGCTTCTCGCCAATACCCCGCCCATACACATCCCCACCTCCGACAGTGGTAGTGGTACCAGTGGTAGTGGTAGGCTTGCTCCACTCCTCTCGACCTGGTTCCTTCGCGGCACCATACCCAGGCCTACCCCACTCCTCTCGACCTGGTTCCTTCGCACCCGCATACCCACCTCTCTCATACCCCCCTCCCACACCCCCAACACCTGTCGACGGACCGTACCCAGTCGTGGTCGTCCCCACACCCGTTTCGTACCCCGCACCGGTCCTCCCCGCGCCACCAACCTCTTCGCCAATGCCAGCCCGACCGCCCAATTCGGGAGCTTCAGTACGTTGGTAGAGAGGAACTTGTCCAACTCGGAACTTGGAAAGAGCGCCTGACAGCGTGCCACGCAGGTCGTAGAGGTGACGAAGGCGGTCTTCGTTTTCGATCATGATTTGGCGTTGAGATCTAGTGTTTGGTTTCGGGGGCAGGGACGGAAACGGGGACAAGAAGATAAGGGGAAGTATTAAAAGGCTGCACATCAAATTACCTCGGCTAAGCACTGGCAAGAGAAAAAAACCCCCCGTAAAAAGCAAGCTAAGTAATCTTCAAACACCCGACCGGCCCTCACCAACCCACCTCGTAAATCTCAACCGATCATTGATCATCTCGTTCAGAACATCTATCATCAACTGTGCATCCGCAGGTCCCAACGGCCCAACCATACCCCCACCTCCACCCCATGGAGCAACCAACGCCATCGCCGGCACCGGAACTGGAGCTGCTTCACGCGTTGGCGCAGCCGCGGGCATGGCGGGTTTGCCAACTTGGGGAAATTCTTGCGAGTGCAATTGGAACCATTGAGTGAGAGTCATTTGGCGCTCGCCGGTGAGGTCGAAGAAGAAGTCACGACTGTCGATGTCGGCGAACTAGGAAGAGGGAAGGAAGAGAAGGAGGGAAGATTAGATTGAAAAAGTGGGTGACAGAGACACCGCAAAGAAAAAAATTGATATCATCAAGTTAACGATGCAGGGAAAACTTACCCGTGAGGTCGTCCCAAACCTAGACAAAAAGTCCGCCATAGACCTTCCCAACCACGTCGGAACTCCATGACGACCAACCAATTCTAAGATGTGACAGGCACATTAGTGAATATCCATCCGTTTCACTTTTCTGAACACAAAACCATCCACAAGAGCTACAAAGGGACGGGAGACAGGAGAAGGATACGTTGAGAGAAAGACCATACCGACGTATTCGTCCGCGGAGCAACTCTCGAACCGAATGTCACGGTTCAACCCGCGAGATGCGCACCGCGCGATATCGGCGCCGCTGAGAAGTTCAGGGCCGGTCAAGTCGTAGGCTTGGGTAAAATTACCATTTTCGAGTTATTTCCATGCGACACCAGAAAAAGAAACATCGAGAACATGGGTTGGATGTCTTGTCATCTTTATAAAAAAGCGAAAGCGCAAATTGAAAGCAGCCAAAGTGTAGCAAATACCTTTGTTCATATGCGGTTCAGGACGCCTCAACATCGCGGCAACCGCTTTCGCAACGTCCTCAGCACTTCACACCCGCACAATGTTAAAAGCGTACCAGATCATGATCAGTCTTTCATACCATCAAAGCGTATCGATTGAGCATTCAACACCACGACCAGGGAAGTACGTCGCAATGCACCCAAGCTCACCTGATCGGGGCCCACCGTCCATTCACAATTGGAAGTCGAATGACGCTTTCGCGCTGAATCAAGTCGGCTTGCTTACGAAGGTTCTCCATGAGGAAGTTGACCCGGAGGAAGGTGCATGCGATGCCAGAGTTTTCAATCTCGACCTGCAAATATGTTTGACCATTAGTGGTTGTTTGGGCCGGAAAATATCAGGAAGCAGCACATGATCAACAAAATACGAGAGGAACAGGGTCGAACGAAGGATGGGGAAAGGGACCTGGTGTGCTTACCTCCATATCGCGGAAATGCTGCGAGAACATATCACCCCGATCTTCGCATCCCAAAACCGAGACGAGGAGGATGTACTTAACTCCCGCGTCCCGCGCCGCGGTGACGTAGTTCCGGACCATGTTCACGCGGTTCTCTGTAGGGATGATGCATTGATTAAATGACGAGAAGATACGATGTGACATGTTCAAGGTGATCAAAATGCGAACACGTCCACTTCTCCCCATTGTGCTTCAAGCGCTTCAATGACATCACACAACAATAAAGTAAAGAAGGAACCAGCCCCCCTCTCAATTCCGGTCTGATTCTAGACGCACCTTTGTTGGGAGCAATGACGCACAGCGCGTCAACTCCACGGAAGTCCAATGTCCCAATGTCTTCCGCATCCAGGCTAAATCCCGCGACCAACGGAAAAAGAAGAGACACAGCACGAATTAGACCATGGTCAAACAGAGCTGAGAATTCGCAGGCCAGGCCAGAATGATAGAAAAACAGGGAACATGAACGAACCGGATGATCCGATCAAATTGGCGAAGATACTCCTGGTCCGTGGGGCGGCGTTCGGTACCGTGGGTGCCGACGGCCAGATTGTAAGCGTAAAGGCCCTGTATTGGGTTGGGGAAAAAGACACATTATGTAAATGGCCATACCGCGATGATGTATGGTGATGTATGGTGGGCACATGTCCATGATACCATGCTCTCTGTCAGGGGACCACCAGAATCAAAGCAAAATATCCAACAACAGAAAGCAACTGGCTCACCTTCTTTCGCATCTTCTCCATCTCCACAATAACCTTCTTCCCAATCGTCCCGGTCGCCCCCGTCACAAGAATAGTTGTCAAGTGCGGCCTTCTTCGCATACTACCAACGCCAACGACTTCGGATTCACCCAAAGCAGTACCAGAAGGGCGCGTACCCGCACCGGGACCGCCCGCGAGACCGCCAGCTCCGCCAGAGTAGGTTGGCCCGGTCGTCGTACCGGTGGTGGTCGTGGTCGGCGTCGTGGGGGTGCTTGGACCAGTGGAGACACCACGAGTTCCTGAGACACCACTGGTGCCTGTGCTGGTGCCGCTAGGGGGGTACGTGGACATTGTTGACGAGTATCGACTTTGCGAAAAGCGGTTTTAGAGGGATGAAAGCTTAATGCTGGTAATGGAAGGATTCGAATAATGGGGGTCAGTTCGGGTCGATGTGTCGTTTCCAAAAGGCTGGAAAGAAGGCTACCCACACTTGCTCACATACCTTCACAAACGCAGAAATTCCAATTTGCAGATCAAATCTTGTGGGTTTTCCGTCTTGCGATTAGGATGCCGGAGATAGTACACATTTTTATGTTCCGCGCTAAAAGGGAAAATAGCGAACTGGGAGACGTTGATGCGCTAACGTTGACATCACCCCGAAGTCAGCTCGAGTTGAAGCGTCTCCCAAATAGACTTTGAAGCTCAGGTTGACAATAAACAAACATTGCCACAGCCCCCCCTCCTTTCCTTCCTATATTATTGCCTTTTTCTGTACCCCATTGCTTACAAGTTCTGTGAAAGAAAGTAATAAAGGCTCTGGAAAGCTTCGTGTGGTCACGGGGCAAAGTTCTCCCACTTTGGGGCCTGAGCTGTGTCAACATACGACGTAGGGGTGAACTTGGTGTGTCTGAATGCCAGAAAGGAGTCGGAAGTTCGAATCCTTGAAGGGTTTGGATAGATTGGAACAAACCATAAGAGTGATAACCTGACTTACGGCGAACCTTTGCGAAGTCTTTCAACTCGACAGGAAATACAGTTCCAACTTTGCAAAAGAGGATGAAATCTTTTTGGACTGATTTCTTGAAATTGTATGGCTGTGTGTCGGGAACGCGGCGGAAATCCACGTGGACGACAAGCGATTGATAACTTTATTTGACTCCAATCTTTCTCTGCGAAGCTCCTGAGCACCCCGTGTCTGAATGTATTCACTCCTTTCTCCAGCCGCAATCTATTTTTTCTTTGTTTTCGAACAGTTCTACCTTCATGCAGCGATCATCTTTCCCTGACTCAAAACCACAGCCGCAAGAAGAGCGATTGCGCTGGTGAACAAGATTACAGCCAAGGGTCTTGTAAGAACGTAGAGGAGAGCGGAGGGATAACCGATGGAATCCAGCTTGTACGGAATGCGCCAGATACCGCCGTGGAACGAGGTGTCAGCAAAGAGCTCCATGGGGTTACGGAGTGGGGTTTGAGGGTGCGAGACCGATTTTGGGTTGTTCAAGTCGTGGATGAGCAAAGCCAACATGACCGCATTCGAAGATTCCGGTGCGAAAATTTCCATAGGCTTGAACCACGGCATACCCTTGTATGCAAGGGCGAACGACTTGTTGTGCACAACCGATTGCGTCGACGTCGATGGGGCAATGTTGGTAGAGACGATCGCTTTCAGGTCTTCGCGCGCGACAACAGCGCGCCAGTGCTGCATGCGTTTCGCCAGGGCGTAGTTGGGGCCTTGGGCGTTTGCCAAACCATCCACGAGAGTGAACGTGTCCTTGCCATTGTCTGCCGCAACGGGAGGGATAATGTTGGCCGGAAGGAAAGGACGGAAAAGCAGCGGGACTGGGAATCCGAAGCTGTTCAAATGCGCTTTCGCAGCTTTTTGGGCTTCGGACGGAATCACATGAACGTCTGTGGGTGTGCACAAGTACGCGCAGCCTTTAACCTGTTAGAAGCGGAAGGAGAAGAAATCAATGAATTGAACACTCAGTGCGTCACTCTCACAATAATGAAGTTTGACCACCATACCTTTTTGCTTTGGATTAAGTCACGAACAATCGCGTCCATCGCAAGGGAAAGTCTCACGTGAAGTTCCCCATCAAGGTAAGCGTAGCTGCCAACGACACAATCCTTTCCTTCGCACGCACTTAGAAGCCACTGAAGATAAGATCAAGTCGGGAAATGTTAGAATGTGCTCCAAGCAAGATATGAATAGAACTTATATAATGAAGGAAGAATGATATAGTAACAACTTACGTTGCGAATCTCTGGCGTCTCGGTCAGTAAATTGCAACCGGCGTTCTCGCACACTTTATCTGTGTCCTTGATATCAACGTCGGCCCTCAACGGGAACGTCAAAGTTCCAGGGGAGTTCGCGGCAATGTCAATGAGCTTCCGCCAAATTTGAGGCCTGTTCAGGTCAATAGCGATAACGTTGGCACCTAAGGCCATCAGCAAGGGGTAAGGTCCCATCGCAGAGGCAGCACCCAAAAGGACAAACGTCTTGTCGGACAGATCAAGCCATTTCGATTGGTTCTTGACGACGAGAGAAATCGCTTCCGCTGTGGAGGGTTCGATTGTTCCGTATTCGGCCCATTTTTGAAGTTGTTGGATCAACCGCTCTCCTTCGAGCTGTTCACCTTTGTACGGTACCTACAGAAACATCCCATAAGAAATGAGACCACAAATCAACAACTTTTCCATGTCTCAATGATGTCGAAACAAAGGCATAAACCTTTCATGGCAACAGTCCACTCGGGAACATACCTTCAGTGTGTTGGTGGGCTTGGATTTCGATCCCTTGATGACTCCGGCCTTGAAGATGTTGTCCTTGTTCGATTCCATGGCTTCTGCGAACGACACGGCTTTTCCGGCCCTAACGAACTCGAAGTTCTTGTAGCAGTAGTCCAATCCAGCTCTGGCGATAGCGACAGCCTGGTATTTTCAAAGCCAAGTGGTGTAAGGGAGAGCCAGTGTCAGAAGTGAGAAAACCCTTGCCAATATGCGTTGTTCTGAGTATACTTGAAAGGCTTATATGAAATACTCACGTTTTCCGGAGCTTTTACAGCAGTTTTCACTTGGTCGACGATGTATCTGGATGTATCAGTTTAAAAATACGGAAAGGGAATGTTTATGTCAGCGTCAAAATCAGTAGAGTAAGACATTGGACTGACTACACTTCGCTTCTGTCCCCCCCACACTCCTCCCACCAGTTCCGCCCCTCGAAGCAGCTGTGCCATCTGATTTCGGTCCAACAACCAAGACCACAAGAGCATTGATGCATGAACTCTGGAACTGGCTGCAATAGACATGAAAGGTTAGGGGGGTGTTCAACATACTGGGTGTATTTCTGCCGCCATTGGCGTTCCTTGAGAAGTTTCTCGGCCGCTTTCTGGTCCACGGAGGCGATCGCTGCGGCAAATGCATTCTTGTTGCCGTACGTGGAGCTGCGAGGGAACTGATCTCCGGGCTTCTTGGGGTCTTTCGGGAAGACAATGCCCTCCGGGACTTGGTTCGAGGCGCTTTTCTTTGACATGTTTTCGAGGAGGGAAGTGAAGCTTGTGGTGTAACTGAACCCTTGCGTACCAAAAGCAGTTCAAATGAAATCACCCTCACTATTGCGAGCGCGGGATGCGGCGAAGCGGTTCATCGAATGGGGGGCAAGGCAGGGGCACGGCAGCGGGGCGAACGACCCGGAGCTCGGACGGCGGGAGCTGCGGTGGATGGTCGATGAAATAATTGCTCGCCGACGGAAAGCAGCACGTTGGCCTTTCCTCGAAGGTAGCAACACAGGCATATCAACCACAACAGATGAACTTTCGAAGGAAGATCTTTTCAATAGCGATCCTGGAAACGGTGCCTTGGACGATCGGCTTCCTCTCCTCCGCCCAAGAGAGCACGCCAAACTGACTCGGTGGATCGAAGCCCGTATTTCGCACCACAAACCTCTCCAGTACATTATGGGAAGTGAACCCTTCTGCGGACTTGATATCATCGTACGTCCGCCCATTTTGATACCGAGATGGGAAACGGAGGAGTGGGTAACGCGGGTTGGTTCTCTGGTGGAAGAATATCTCTTGACGGATAATCAAACTATGCAACGTGAGTCCTCGGCAAGAGACCCGCCGGAAGCACCAAATTCCAGATCTGAAGGGATTAACACGGACAAGGGTATTGCCAGCGCTGGAAAGTCGGGAACTTTTCAGATCCTTGATCTTTGTACCGGGACTGGTTGCATCTCCTTAGCTCTTGCACACAACCTCTCGAAACTTAGGCTGTCTCAGCCAATAAGACATGTGGAGCAAACCCTATCCCCTCTCTCTGTTCCATCCGCCGTGACAGTAACGGGAGTGGACATCAACCCTTCTTCCATACGTCTTGCCCGACTCAATCAAAGGCGGCACGGCATTCCAACCTCCGTTTTGTCCTTCCACCTTTGTGATATCACTTCTGATGCGGAAATACGCAAAATCTTGGCGAACCGTCCATGCTCTGACGATACCACGACTCAAAGAAGGACATCTCAGTCTGATCATCATAGCGGTGTATGCGATTTGGTTGTTTCGAATCCCCCTTACATATCACCAGCTGACTACGCGGCGTTAGATCCGTCAGTCAAAGATTGGGAGGATCAGCGTGCTTTACTCACCCCAGACCAACGAGGCACCTTCTTTCATCACCGCATTATTGAACTCTCGGCAAGATGGCTTTTGAGACCGCGACAAAAGAACACTTCTGATGGCGAAATGAAGGTAAAGCTACCACCTCGTTTAGCACTTGAAATCGGGGGACCAGACCAAGTGGAGCCTCTCGAACTTGCTATGGAAGAGCATGGTTTTGTTGGTGTTGAAGCGTGGAAGGACTTAGCTGGTCACGAACGGGTTGTGGTGGGATATTGACGTGTTCTAATGGAGTGATGTATTTATTTACTTGGAAATGTATGAATTATGGAGGGGGGTTCTTATACACGGATCGTAGTTATAAATACTAGACAAAAAATACAGCATGTACGAGTTGTTCATGGCTTAACGCAGTCCCCCAACATCCGAGTAGAGCGACTGATGGCGACCCCAGCTGCGACCAAGACCGTCTGTGGTCGTTGGAGAAGTCAACCCACCGTCGATGTTAGAGCCTTCGGTGTACGATGGTGGATCGTCAGGATTACCGTAGTCTCCGCTTGCTCTATACTGCTCTGACGGCACCTCTGACTGAGAGGAGCTGATGGTGCTGTAATGGTTTGCGTTGCGAATTTGTTCGATGAACCGTGTTGCAGTTCCTTGTTCGGAATATAGGGACAAAAACCGTGAATTCGTGGCGATATTGGCGGCGCTGGGAGGTGGAGAGTAAGACAAATCTCCGACCCCACCACCATCAATGAAAAGACCATGAATCGATGCCGACCGGTTTTCTTCGCCAACAATCACCACCTCGTCCACCGTACGAATAGATCTTGGCAAAGACTGTGACGGCTGATCTGCGACCGCACGCTGAGGGACATGATCAGTATTCGCCGCATGGGGATGGTTGATCGCAGCAAACGATAAGGGGCGCGGAAGCTCCGGTGAGGGGCGCGGAAGCTCCGGTGAGGGGCGGGGCAAGTCTGACTGTTCAACGTTTCCGACAGAGTTGACAACATCCGACATGTCCAGGCTGACTTGGTCAGGAGTTGGGATTCTGAAGGGGTTCTTGGATCCCGGTGGTCTCAAAAATACTGGCGTAGGAGACAGTTGCGGCTCGTCTCTTGCTGAAAGCGGAGTGCTCGGTGGTTGTGGGGACATGTCCATGCCAAGCTCGTCGTCGACATCGAGACTACCAGTACCATCACCAGAAGACAAACCTGTGGAAGAAGAAGTAGTGTCGTTGATTCTGCGCAGACTTTTGTGGCGCCTTGAACCCCTCGATCCGGGCCAATTGGATTGGTCTGTTGAGGCAGCGAGCTTCCGTTTCTTGACAGCCCGACGACGAAACATCACCGTCATGAGAGCGACAGACAAAGCGGTGACGACAAGACAGGCCATGACAACAGCTACACATCAAGCCAATATATAAGGAAGTATTGTCGATCAGGATACATGTTCTCGTACGGTCGGTCGAAAGACGTTGCGCAGGACAAGAAACAAAAAAAAACCAGGGAGAATACTCACCAGCGATGGAAGCACTATTCAAGGCGGGGATTCCGCCTCCGCCCACGAGCCTCCCATTTTCTGCCCAGCGTGGGGAGGGAGAGTCTGTGGGGGGGTTCACTGAACTGTCGACTCCCAAATCACCTCTGGCAGGTTGGTCTTCACCAGTCCCGACGTTTGCAGGGGTAGGTGCAAGTGGTGCGTTTGCTGCTGGGGTTTGACTTGCGCCAACGATGCTCTGCAGAACGCCGCTGGAAGATGCTGCTGCGGGAGGGGAAGTACTGGGAGACGTTGTGGTCGAAGTTGTGTTGTCTGCTGCACCTGCAACGGGAGGGATTATTGATGGTGCTGGTGCTGGTGCTGGAGCTGGTGTTGGTGTGGATTGAATCGTGGATGTTGTTGTGCTGGTGGTTTCTGCCGTCGTTGAAGAGGGTATTGGGGTTGAGGATGATGTGCTGGATGATAAAGTTGCGACTGTAGTTGTGGCGACGGAAGTGATAGATATGAATGTGGTTGGAGGGGGGGGAGAAGAGGAGGAGGAGGAGAACGTGGATGATGTCGATGCTGTTGTGGATATTGATGCCTGTACTGAGGATGTGATAGATATAATTGTTGGCGAACTGGACGTCGTTAAAGCTCTAAGAGTTGTTTCAGATGCGATTTTCACGGGTGAGGACGGTGGAATCACGACTGCTGTCGGCAAACTTTGAACGCTTGATGTAGATAGATCGGGTTCTCCTGATGCTGTTAACGCGAGAAGTGTCTGTGTTGCTGTCGCCTCTGATAGTCGCCGCACAGGTGTTGACGTTGCGGTGGCCGTTAAATGACCCTCGAAGCTCGACGAGACGAGCGTGGTCACTGCGTTCGTTGATACCACTTCGTGACTTCCCAATTCCGCGCTCTGCGTCGACGCTGGATTATTGACTTGCACTATTTGCGAATCATGGATAAGCACAATCGGTTCCCTGCTCGGTGTCGTCGCCGTCGGCCGCGGAGCTTCCGCGGTTGAACTCGACATTTTGCTGCTGCTTCTTCGAAATGCAGGCGGTTCGGTACAGCAATCCAGACAGCAATCAGGGTCTCCGGATATCGGTTGGATTTTGGTGGAGCCCTTCGACCACCAGCGCCAAGCGGTCGAAACTGGCGTCCTGTCGGTGCCGCCATTTTTAGTTGTGCTCGTTTGGGAGGGATTTGAAACAAACAGGCGCGCCTCAATAGTGTTTGTGAATCAGGAACGTCATGCACCACCTGCACTTTGCATCAGTGTATGCATACCTAATTCCACTGCGGACCACGCCGCACCTATGTTGAGTGCACACTAGTAAACCCCCTTTTGAGCATTTTCATTTCCAAGGCCAAGAACTGGGTCAAGAAAAGGTGCTTGCCCTGGTGCCTACGCGAAATATATTTCACATGCACATATATAAGTACGGCACAGGCAGCGGCACAGGGTTTGGGTATGGCAGATATTTTCGCTGTTTTCTGGCCTTCTTTCTACAAAATCCGAATGATATTTAGACATCTATTTAGGCACACCACCGCCTGCACCACCGCAGCACACCGTGGTATGCTCTGTGTTCTCTTGGTATGTTGTTGCATTTGATCGGGCATTTGTGATCGGGGTTCGCTGCGAACACGGGTTTTTCTCCGGGTTTTTCTCGGTGGTTTTCTTTCTCTCATAAAGAATTTGAAAAAAAACTGGTCAATTCAAACTTCATCAAAAGTCGGCATGAAAGTCGGAAGCCGTTTGAGATAGAGCGCGTACTGACGCAAAAGAGGCATCCTAATTCAGCATGGAGACGTGGTAGCAAAAAAGGTCGGCATTATTCCAGAGCATGCATACACGCACCAATGCCCGGACCAATGACCACAATCGCAGTCCAGCCGATGAAGAAAATGCCGATTTCTGTTCTTTTGTTTTGGATTATAATCGCAATAAATTGTAGAGCCAGTTTGGAAACAGGGGGGGACCAATTTCCCCAATCAGCTTAAACACATGATCAAAAGACTTCTCTCACATCGCAGTATTGGAATGAAAAATACAAACAAAGTGAAGACGCGTCTTACAAGTTGCCCATAACACTCATTTTTTTAATTTTCGTTGTCTTATCCAACGAAAGTTAGCATAGCGCGCCACCACTCTCCATCCACGAGCAAATCTAAAAACATGTCAAAAATGAAGACATCCACAAAAATGCTGACACTTCTCTGCCTAGCGGGCTCTTCTTGGGCCTTACCGCTCGAAATCCGCGGTCCCAGCAGTCAAGGCGATGCACCGGAACCGCGTCACTTTGTGTTGCAACCATCAAAACAAGCTCTGATTGTGGACAAGAAGGGTATCGCGCTCCCGCCGCCATCGTCGCCATCCGAGCCCGAGTACAGGATTTTGCCCGTTGAAGATGAGAAGGAAACGCGACTTTCCATTCTTTCCAACCAGAGGAAGTCCGCGCTCCGCGTTTCATCTGCGAGTCGCAAAGGGCAGAGTGTTCTCCAAGCTTCAAAGTTTCCGCGCGATTTGGAAAACCTTGGACTGCAATTTCAAGTGCTCCGTCAAATTAGGGGTCATTATCAAGGCCGACAGTGGAACGATGCTGTGGGTAAGTGCAAATCTGGCGTTCATCGTGGTTTTCTTCAAGATGCTTGTCAGCATATGTACCAAATCATGTTCTCTTCCCCAACCAACCAGATTCCGCTGATGGTGAGAAGCACCGGTTGATGGAAGAACTCCAACGAAGACTCATTAGCCTTCCAGGGATCACGGTGGAGGAAATCCACAACGTCATGGGCGAACCTGACGCGTCACGTCTCTATGTGGATGTTGCCGACAGTGCCGACGATGTGTTCCCATCCTGGAGACTCGGAACAGATGAAGGGGCTTTCGATCCTCGGATACAAGAGCCTCTCATTGAAACGGAAGATAATGATGAGAGCATCGCATTTTATGAGCATGAGGAATCAAGCGACGGTGATCTCCGTGGACAGGAAAATATCCCCACCCCCACGGAAGACGGCGGATACGAGAATGATGACGAAGCCGCACAAGACGACGGCGGATTAGTAGGCGAGGAAGATTCCGAACTGAAAGATGAATGGGAAAAACCACAGTTCGACGAGCGGGATGCCACTGATACCGAAGAGAACGTGCGCAACAAAGGGGTGGACTCGTTCTACGAAGTCTATCTTTGGAGAGACTGGCATGATTACTTGTGGATCGTTTCCGAGGATGGAATCGTTGTCCGCAGCGGATGGTATCACTCCACGAGCTGAAAGGGGTTGGTCGTTGATGGATTCGACGTCTTTGTGTTTATGTATTAATATGAAAGTGTCATTGGGTCTGTATCATTAGAGTGCTTTGGTCGAATATTTGGATACTATATTATCTGTAAATTTTACGAACTGTTTGTATGCTCGCTCTTTTTGCTATCGCTTAACCGACCACCGTACCCGCGTTACCTCTTTTCACAATTTTCGTCTTGCAAGTGCCTTTGCCACATCCGAAGGTGTGCGTTAGCCGACATGTCTTTCCGGGTTGGCATGGATGAACGAAGGTGTATTATGAACAAAACTACGAGGATCATGTCAAAAAAACAAGATCCCCCATATTTTGAGAACGTTGGAAGCGGATAAGAATAATTTACCCATCTACGAACTTAATCATTTGAATCTCCCGCCGACCCATTTTGAATGAGAGTGGAGCTTCTTCGATGGGATCCACAAACATTAGGGTATTTAATCTTTTTGATCCAATCACCGTCATCCATCGTTCACGGGTCGAGGCAACGAATATGCTAGTGTGTGCGATGGAATCAAATAAGCCGCAGCTCAATCAAACAAAAAGGGGAAAGGAACAAAAAAAAAGGCGCGACACATTGCCTAGAAGAATAAGCAACGATTCATTTCCAGACCTTTGAAATTTGCACATCAGAATACAATTTCCACATCGTACTGCACTTGCAAAGCGTTCGCGTCCCGTCCATCGCGATTGAGAAGGTAGGCGACTTTGCAGACGATCTGACGTGGAGTTGGCACGAGGGTGGTGGATCGCGTTGTTTCAGCTGGACATATACCAAAGCGGGACTGACGATTGTTTGGCATCTGTAGTTAAAAAATGCCATCTGTGAACACCAACTACGCCCCAGTCGGTTAGTAACGGTTCTATTTGTGTGATTTTACGCGAAGCATACGCAACGGAAAAGAGGAAGGAGGAAGGCGAGACACGAAACATGAAAACTAACCCTCGGGAAACGTCTTTGCCTTGTCTTGTTTGAATCTGATACACTTTGGCACAAAATCGTTTACCTTGGACCTCCAGAGCCTGACATGGACTCTTCCAGTAAGTTCAGTTTTTTGCTTTGCACGCAGAGAGGGTGTCGGATGAATACATCCCGATTTACGTTCAAATGGGTATGTCATTAAATCCAATATTCTTCATAACAGGTCCCAAAAAGAAGGGATGGAAGGACAAGTTGGACGCGATCCAAAGCAGCAATCGTCTCGCAAACAACGCGGAGCTCAGCATCGTATATCGAGCCATGTTCATGTGGGTCGGCGTCACTTTGTACTTGGGCTTCCTAGTTCTTTCCGGCAAGCATCGTCCCAAGGCTTTCGATCGCGGAATGGCCGATATGTGGTACTGGTACACCGCCTCCGCCTTCTTCCTCGGTCTCACATTCGCTTGGATGGCCTACTCTAGCGCACGCACCGCTGAAAAAAGAACCCTGGCCGGAATCCTCCTTGCTGTCGACGCGATTTCCATGAGCACATACGTTATTACGGCTATGCGTCTCACCCCAACTATCAGTGGGTGCAATGGTATTCCTGTGGACCCGGCCCGTTTCTTGGAATGGATCTCAACCTGCCCAGTTATGATTTTCCTTATCGGAGAGATTACAAACCAGAGGAAATTGGCAAGGTGGACAATGCACATTGATTACATATTGTTGGTTCTCGGTTTCACCGCTTCTGTTTTGCGAGAACCGTTCTCGCACATGGCTTCGACCGGTGCGGTTATCTGTTTCACCTTCGTCGTCAGTGGTCTCTGGAACATGTACTCAGCTCCTATTGAGGGGAAAACCAAAAGCGGCTTCGACTTGTTTGCTTTGAAAGCGGCTAGGATCTCAACTGTTGGGTCTTGGTCTTGCTGTAAAGTGTCATTTCCGCTTAATATTGGCTGCGTCGTATTTCTCCCGTTCATCATTTTGATCGCACTTCACGTATTAACCACGCGTTTTTTTCTTAGTCCCCATCATTTGGCACCTTCAGAAAAACCTTCTCATCCCTTACTCTACGGCGGAGGCCCTCTTCTGTCTTGCGGACATTATTGCCAAAGTTTTCTTGACCTTGGTGTTGGCGAACGCGACCGTCGAACAATCTCAGAATGAACGCGTGGAAGCCATGTCTGTGATCGCCAACGAGTTGGAGCAGCAGATGTCGAACTCCGACAAATTGTTGGAAAGGATGATGCCTGCTGGGTATGCCCTCGCTACAATCTGTCAGTTGCATTCTTCCCCCCCCCCCTCCAAAGAAAAGTATAATAAAGGACGCAGTTAACATTTGTCATTCTTAATGCACACAGTGTTTTGGAACAAATCAAGGCCGGCAAGGGTACTCAAGCCGAAGAATATGCCTCTGTTACCGTCTTCTTCAGCGACATTGCCAACTTCACAGTTCTATCCAGCCGCACTTCGGTATGTTAAAGACAAAAAAAGCGCAGAAAGATTTACACTCATATACGCGAGACTCACCACACTTTCCTCCTCAAACAAAGACCAAGGATATGCTGGCCTCGCTTAACAAACTCTGGTTGGAATACGACAAGGTCGCGAAACGCTGGGGTATCTACAAGGTAAACCCCCAAGCCCACAAAAGCATTGAGAGACTTTTATCGTAGTTCGTGTGCTCATTTTTTCCGGTGATGAATCTCGAAGGTCGAAACCATCGGTGATGCCTACCTCGGTGTCGCAGGTGCTCCAGACCGCGTTCCAGACCACGCTGAAAGAGCCATCAACTTCTCTATCGACATCATCGAAATGGTCAGGACTTTCAAGACAGTCACTGACGAGTACATTCAGATCCGTATTGGGCTGAACTCTGGACCGGTTACTGCGGGTGTTTTGGGTGACTTGAACCCGCACTGGTGCTTGGTCGGCGACACGTGAGTTGCTTTGGTTTTCTCTTGGCTCGCATTCTTCATCGTTGGTGCGTTTGTGGGTTTCGGCTTTGACGAGATTGATTTACTGAATTCACATGCCCTTTCGCATGGCTATAGTGTTAACACCGCGTCGCGTATGGAGAGGTGAGATGATTTGACATATTTGACATTTGATTTCATGAGTCACAACACGGAATCATCCCAACTCACCGCATTATATGCGCATGCACCCTCTTCATTTCATTACAGTACATCGAAACCGTTGATGATCCACATCAGCGACTCCACCTACCAACTGACCAAGGGCAAATTCAGGTTCTCTGAACCCGAGGAAATGGATGTCAAGGTGAGAGGAAAAAGCTCTTCTTCCTCGGTAATTTGAGTCGTTTGTCTAAACCAACTTTTCCCTTTTCTTCCATCTACCAGGGCAAAGGAAAGATGAAGACCTACTGGGTCTTGGGCCGGTTCTAAACGACATCCTTATCTCCATATTCTCACCTTTTCTTCTTTTGTTTCTGGTTTGATGGATTGTCACCGCGGTTCCTTAAACGGAAAAGGCTTTTGCTAGTTTACTTGAATTCGACTCCCTCTTATCCCGGGTCCTTCCTCATTTCGAGACTCAAAGATACCCCACCCCCTTTTTGCGTGTTTTCGCCTTTCGTTTTCTTTTTCAAATGTCACATCTTGTTCGAGTCTTCGTACTTAGACTTCATTAGCAAACTTGAACACACAAGCATGGGAAAGCTTCAGTAAATCGGGTTGTTCCTTTTGATCTTTCGGCAACAGTACAACTTGAACAAGATTCTTTCAAATACAGACGAAATTGATTTCAAGTAATCTGTGCTCGGTTTAGACCTGCATTTTGCCTTTTTGGTGCTGTGAGCGAGGTCAACGTCCAAATGTCGAAACCCGACTTGGTTCTTGACCATTTGCAGCAAAAGACACCGAAGAGCTTGCATCCGCTTCGTTTCTTGAAGCGGGATCTTGCTTTTCTCATCGAACCCCTTAATCCTTTCCTTTTGGCGCCGGCTGTCACCGTTGGCGTGAGAAGACAAACACCGCACACCACCGTTTTCGGTTCGTATGAACTTGAAACCTTGCGAACCCATCTTCTTTTTCTTCACCGTCTTCCACCTGCAACCCACAGCTACTCTCATATTTTACCCACTTGGAATATTTAACCGCTTCCTCTGTTGAGCCTTTATCAAATCAAACTTCAGGTGGACAAACCTCGTGACAGTGCAAAACGCAAAGGTGGTGCGGTTTTTATATACTTTTTCACGCAACGCAACCTTATGAGAGCAAAGCATGTGTGATGGAGGAAACGGAACAAAGGCCAAAAAGGCAAAACTTAAAAGTATAGGAAGATAAAAAGTAAAGCGAAGTGAAGGAAGACGGAAACCCAGAGGTTTTCGACGGCAAAATCAAATCCGAATGAAACACTCCATTAAGACAGTAGTCAGTAAAAGTAAAAGGCAAAATGGAGGCACACAGAGGGCATGCTCGCGTATCTCAATAATCTGGTTCCTTTTTTTCTTAAGCCGACCCTTCGATTTCCTCTGGGAGGTTGTACTTTGTAATCCAGGGATGCCGCAAAACGTGGTGCAATGGTAAGCGCTTTTCGGGTGCATGTTGCAGGAGCTAAGAATCGCATATATGACGAAAACGTGAGTTTCGGATTGGTGCAGGACATAATTCAACATTACCATTATACCATACATACCCGCGAGATCAAATCCTTCGCTTCAGGTGAGACGTAGTCAGGGAACTTAAGGTCAACCTGGGCGATACGCTTGTATGTTGCACGGTAGCTGGATGCATCTTCGAAAGGAGGGACCCCAACTAAGAACTCGTATGCAAGAACTCCAAGGGACCACAGATCCACCTTTTCGTTGTGGTCTCGGCCTTCGACCATTTCGGGTGGAAGATAATCCAATGTCCCACACAACGTTGTTCGTCTAGACAAAGTGGTCGAATATGTTAGGAAATGTGAGGGTGGAGCCTGCATGGATGAAAACCCCTGGATGAAGAAACCGTACCTCGAATTCGGGGCATGCACAGACCAACCGAAGTCAGCGATCTTCAATTCTCCCTTGATACCAAGCAGTAAGTTCTCTGCATAGGCCGAACAGATAAGTGAACATTTGGTGAGACCAAAAAATCAGATCGGAAAAGCGAAATGGTGGATGTACGCAATGTTCAGCGTACCTGGCTTGATATCTCGGTGAATTACGTGCTTCTGATGCAAATATATTAAGGCCTTGGCCATCTGGCATATGTACTGGAATCAAATAACAAATGTTTGCGGTTTAGTGCACTCATCAAAAAAACCGACCATGGAATGATGCGAAGTACTCACCTTCGACGCACGTTTCTCGGGGAATCGACCATACTTGCGCAAAACTTTGTATAGCTCGCCCTTGGCCGCGTATTCGAGAATCAGGTACACACGTTTTGCATCATAAAAGTAACCGTAAAGTCGGAGGATGTTCGTGTGCCTAAAGGTAACAACCCATTTAGCGAACAAAGCTTCCACAAGTTCACAACCTCATCGTTTGCCAAAAAGAGAAAAACAAACCTCAAATGAGACTGAATCTCAATCTCTCGTCTCAGTTGCTTCTCCACTTTTGCTTGAGCGAGTTCGCTTTTGAATAATATCTTCAAAGCGACGACATATCCACTCCGTTTCTCTCGGGCGAGGTACACGCGCCCAAACTTTCCTTTACCGAGGGCGCGTCCGACGTCGAAATCTTGCAAGGACCACCTCCTCTCATCGGCCTTCTCGCCTCTAAACATGGTGAAATAAACGTGAGTTTGAAAAGTTTCGATCACTTATGCTGGAAATGTTTCGAAGAAGCCAACAAGGGAATCATACATGGGACGTTCGACGTGTCCTTCTTGCTGTGGTTCGCTCTCGTTTTGCTGCTGATTTGCATGTGGTGCTCGCGGTGGAGGTGGCGGCATCAAGTCGCGATCCGTCTGCGGTTTTGCCTTCGCAGTCGTCGCAGCAGAAGCCGAAGTGGATGGAGCGGCAAAGGGTTTCGGGAGGACCTTCCTGTCGGTTCCATCTTTGGTCGGAACTTCATATTGTATGTACTCAGAGGAGTGGGACACGCCGTAATGCTGCTGACCATGGACGCCATGATGAGAAGCTTGATCCTTCGCTGCGGGTTTGATAGTCGGGCCAACCTTTTTCCCAACCCCGTCCTTCCCTTGGGCGCCTAGATGACTTTGGTTTGCCAACGCACTTTTGACCAGAGGCACTCGTTGAGGTGCGGATGGCTTGCTCATGTGGGTTTTTGATGTCGGCTGTAAGTGATAAGAAGCATGATTTGTTAGGACTTCCCCATTGCTCATGACAGATCAACCAGTTCATTCTGTCAGAAGTACAAGCAAGGAGAGCAGCGAGAGAAAGAATATCTCCGCAATTAGAAACAAATGCAAACCACGTACTCTTGCTGTTCCATAACTGCCCGTCGAGGACGGGTTTTCCTTCTCCTTGATGGTGGATGCCATCATCTGAAGTTCCAGCTCACGCAACTGAGCTTGTGACATTGTGACAGATTCTCTATGAAAGAGTTGATTTTCAAAGGTTTTTTCAGAGCGAGACGGAAGGAATCGGTTGGATACGATCGCAAGTTCCGAAAGTCCAGGTCTGTCGTTGGTGGATGGTGAATGCGCGGCGATTTCGTTGAAGCAGGGCGGGAAAAGCACGTTCTGGCTATGTGACACAGGTCTGAGTTTGCAAAACTGCTTTTGAGAAATCGGCAGGCGCTGGTTCGATACTGCTCGAGTACGATGCAAGCATGCTAGTCCGACACATGAGGATTCAGCCAGGGATTCAGCCAAGAGAATCGACATGCTTGAGCATGCCGCCGCGTGAGCTACCAGAGTGCTCACCGCAGAAACTACGGTGGGTGTTTTATGTTCCTGATGGTCGCCACAGAATGAATTCAGGTCATTATATGTTCGACTGTTGTTTGATAGAAGATCGTTTATTTTTACAATGTACCTGAACTCAGATGAATGCGCTCATATCCACACCCGAGCTATTCTCTCTCTTTACAAGCTTACGAGTCAGGTTTACTAGTTTACGGGTTCATTACGTTCAATCCCCTTTCTCCCACGACGTCGTTGAGTAGTTTACAGCAGAGGTGTACGACGGATGAATCAATGTTCCAAAGAGGCCAGGGTTATTTAGGTGGCGGCAAGTGATTATCGGCGCAAGCGTTCAAGGTCCTCTGATTTGACCAACTGTAGCGGTGGGAAGCCCATTGAATTGCGTTGATGTGATAAGGTGGGAGACGAGGCAAAAATGTTAGAACATATTTTGTCTCCACCTCCCCGTCATTCGACACCATAGTTCAGAAATCACCAACACATGTCGACACAGGGAAGGGGTTGGCTATGATGCAAGGGCGGCACATTACCTGAACCTTGGCACTCCGAATTTCCATTTCGTCACGGAACGTGTCGTAGAGCTCAAGTTCCCCCCAGTTTCCCTTTCCAGCGCCTCCCTTCTTCGGCAAGCCGCGGCGGTCTTTCAAACCGTTTCTTCAGAGGTTGCATCAGAGATGAGTTAGAGAACGATAAGGGGGAGAGTCACTTTCTAATCTCTAGACGAATTGAAGTCACCACTTGAGGAC
>JADGJF010000298.1:0-24752 GCA_027596845.1 Quaeritorhiza haematococci | reverse complement strand
GGGTTGTTGAAGTCGGACGGGGGTGGTGCTGGCCCGAAACGACCGCACTGCATACTTGGGTGCATATGATCTGGGAAGGGTGACAGGAACTGAGCACCAGCCTGCCCTCAAGAGAGCAGCTTTGCCACAGCAGCAACAGAAACGCCGTAGCCAAGCTCGTCAAAGTGGAAATGGTGGAGGAAAAAACCGCCGCCAAGAAGCAGCAGCAGGGAGAGGGGCTGGAGGGGGCTGGAGGGGATTTGACACCTCCTTCTCGTTGTTGGCGTCCCGCAAAGGGATACTCTACGCGTCCGAGTCACCCAGAGAGAGTGGGGATTGTTCACGGCGGTCATATAGATGATGATGATTGGCCATAAGAGCGGGAACTGGTTTTTTCTTAAAAAATCTAGGAAAATATATGCCGGCTTCGACAAACCAAACCAAACAACTTTCTCTCCAAATTATGTTAAAGTAATCAGACTGTAGGGAATGAGCGGGAATGAGCGTAACAGAATGGTAATCTGACACAGAAATTTGGATGCGGTGGGAGCACGAGCGAAGTCGGGAGGAATGAACTGGCTTAAGCTTCCTTTCTTTCCGCCTCCGGAGAGGTTTAGAAGAATCGTTTGGCGTTGTGGCAGGGGGACTCTATGTTGATTTTGCTCGTCCCCTTCTATATCTAAGTAGACAACTGATGAGTGGAAAACAAAAACGCTTCCGGATCCAGGATCGACCGTTTGTCAATCAGGAACAAACAAAATACCAATCAATCGTATGCGTGATTGGGGGTTTGAAGTTCATCAATCAATCATCTACGACAAGAATGCGAGCTTCGTTTTCGACACCCACAAGAACACCCAAATCCCAACAAGCGACGAAATCTCTCAGCTTCTTTTGGCCGTCAGAATTCTTATCAATCTCTAAAATCAGCGATATTGCGTGCATATTGAGACCGTCATCACACCTGCCGTCTGAATAAACATGGGGATTTTAGATATTTTTCGCTCGCGTCGCGCTTCTGACCTGTGTTGGATGGTGTGGTGCTTGGCTGTATCGCCAGCAAGGTCTACGTAGGAAAAAAAATCGGTGAAGGAGCCTTCGGAACCGTCTTCAAGGAACGGATCTTCTGACGAACGCCAAACTAGCCCTTAAATTCGAGAAGAATAACTGTAAGAAGCATTCGCAGTTGATGGATGAGTACATCACAGATTGGGATCTGCGCGGCATGGGTAAGTGCTTTGAATTTTCGAATCCCTTTGGGTCCCTGCCTTTTCGCCGTTGCCCAAGCGAAACTTGCTTTGGTGACTAAGGCTGCGTGCGTTCAGCAACTTGCTAAAAAACTTCGGGTCTCGTCATTCCTCCGCCTTCATACACCGAAGAGGGTATTCCGAAGGTCCATTTCTTCGTCACTGAAGGCCCTCACAACGTCCTCGGCATGGATATGCTGCGTGACAGCTTGGAAGATTTGTTTGATTTGTGCGGACGCCAATTCTCGGTCCAAACGGTTTGCATGTTGGCAAAACATTTGGTAATAACAACGTTTTGTGCATCGTTTCAGTGGATTGTAGGTCGAAACGTTGAGCTAACGCGGTTTTTCTTTCTGAACAGGACCTAAACATCTGACCGTCTTCCTCACCACAATTCTTTTGGGCTTTGAATCTCTTTTCCAGTCCCGTTCCGTGATTTTGTACAGTATTGTCGAAACCTCGCGTTCAGCGAGACCCCAAACTACAAGCTCTTACGTAGTTGGATGGATAAGGGTAAGTTATGTCGACCTTGTGGAAGTATTGTGGCTTGCTTGCAGAATCGGGCAGGCATACATTATGGATTTGACCACCAAAAGAAACGTCGCAATATCGCTGTTCGAAGCTCATTTTTTCCTCATTTTTTCCTGTGACTTTCATCACCGTGCAATTCTGGACATGTCTTCACCAAAGATCTATTCGACGCCGGTGAAATTGACGACGGAATTTTTGACTGGATGGAATTCTTGGACGAAGATTGGTACAAAAGAGAATGGAAACGGCGGATCTTCGAGGAGGTGGCACGGTGCGGCGAAGAGAGCGAAGCTATGACGACAGCGTTTGACAACAGAAGAACAGAACGGGGAGCAGGGAATTGCCAACCAAGTATGCCGGAAGAACGCAAAGTGCAGAGGGAAATGGAGGAAACACAACCTCAACCGGAACCGAAAATGCTGCTTGATGTTCTTGGCAACAGTAGGACATCAGTTCAGCACGAAGGAAGGGATTTTATACAGTCCCAACCAAAAGACGTTATGACGCCGAACGCAACACTCCTCTCTACCAACGCCCTGCCTGCTTTAATCGCCAACCTTGAGGCGCCACACCTTTCAGACTCTCTCGGCACCATCACCTCAAACAAGTTTCCCGATTCCAAAGAGGATCCTACGGTTATGATGACGGGAGATAGATCTGCGGAACACCACTCTGAGGGCAAGTGTTCCAAGCAGGAAAAGAGGACAAAGAAACCGATGTAATTCAATCCCAGCCACAAAGGGTTGTTGACATGATACCGCCTGCAACCCCTGTCTCCGCCACAACCGTGCTGCCCTCAACCCCCGACCTCAATCCGCCACCCTCTTCAAACGCTCTCAGCAGTGTCACTCCAATTGATTTGCACGATTCTTTCGAGGATGTAATGCCACTGATTGTGGGAGGTAGACCTGCTAAAGAACAATTCCAGCAACAATACGAAGTCCATGCAGAAACAGAGCAGGGGCTACCTAAAATGCAAGTGGAGGTTTTTCGCGAAAGTGCAAAGTGCGGGGGATCGGTTCACGAGAAGAAAACAGAGCTGAATAAGTCTCCACCGAGAGAAGTTACTGATATGAACATGACGCGCCCCGCAACACCCGTTTCCGCCACCACCGTCGGCGAATGCAACCCCCACCCTCAATCCGTCATCATTGTCGAACTCTCTCAGTGATGTCATTTCAAACAATGTCAAAACCAAGATACCCTCGCGCTCAATTGAAATGGTGAAACGGACTCAATCAGCTCAGTACGAAGAAAAAGAATCGATACAGTCAACTCGGTCACAAGCGAAAGAATTTGTTGACATGAACATGACACCCGCCGCAAAACTCGTCTCCGCCACAACCGTGCTGCCTTCAAATTCAACACCCGAGCTCAATCCGTCTCCATTATTACACTCTCTCAGCATTGTGACTACAAACAACAAGTTGCACGATGAAATCAAACCTAACCGGGCTCAATCACTTCAGTTCGAAGAAAAAGAATCAATACAGTCATGTCGGTCACAAGCGAAAGAATTTGTTGACATGACCATGACAGCCGCCGCAAAACCCCTCCCCGCCACAACCGTGCTTGCATCAACCCCCGACCTCAATTCGCCACCATTTTTTTAATCTGTCACTATGGACAATGTGGAAGATTCAACGCAGACACCGTTACGCTCGATTGTCGAAGAGATATCTACAGAAGAGCAATTTCAAGAAAAGCAAGTGGAGGCAAAAGAATGTTGTGGATCCGAGGAGTTGGTGAAATTGAATGTTGGTGAGGAGGCTTCATGCTACGAAACGACGGCCGTATCAGCCTGTATGAGATCTGACTTCGGCTCTGTCGAGGAGCTGAGAACGTTGCAGATGACACAGTGCACACCAAACACGGAAATAACGAACACAAATCAAGAAAGTCAGCAGCACGAATCAGAAGAAGATGGCGACGGCGGAATGGAGATACAGACATCAAACAACGACTTCCACGTCAGTGAAAACGAAACAGAGTATGAAAATCCGAATCAACCGCAACAACCATTGCTTCAGCAAGATTCGTATGAAAAAGTGGAAGAAGCGCGTCCAGAAGAGATGATGATGACGGTCGTAGAGGAGGAAGTGGAGATCCTGAAAGACGATACATTGAAGGAAACAAGCGGAGGTTTCAAGAAGGCACCTCCCAAGAAAACGAAGTGCAACATTTTACGAAGGTTCTTCAAGTGGTGTACAGCTACCCGAAAGAATCGTGAAACCACCGCGGCAGCAATACAGGAACAACAGTAGTGCAACACACACAACATTCAATGCGTGGACTCAAACGATTTGCTTTCAAGTCAGGTAACGTGGTTTCAATATGTTTTTACCGCTCGCGAAGTGTGAATAATGGGTAGGGTTGCGGGGATTTATTGAACGTGAACGAAACAACAACAGTGGGAGGAAACAAGGTGGGGAAGGACACTCGGGACACACTCGGAGAGCTTGCACTGCGGTTCGCTGTGTGAAAATCGTGTTGCGTGGCATGTTGTTGGTTTTTGTTGGCGGGTTATTACGTCGTCGCTACGGTTGTTGTGTTTTGGAGGAACTGTGGAGGGCGTCAGGATCAGCAATCTTTTGGTTAAGTAAGTGTCGACCGGGCTCGTCGTGATACACCAAAGGTCTTTTCGATGTGGTTGGATGGGCATGAAGTAGGTGATGAACAGACATGGATATGGGCGGGCATTCAAGCACACGGTACAAGTATTTCTATGCGATAAATCGAAAACGACACCCCGTTCGCACCTTCACCCACGGCGTCTCCGTCAACTCAAATCACACCCATCCGTTTCGTGGTTGCACCATTATGTATATCTGGTTCCCCCGCAGCCGCGTTTTTCCGCCGGGTCTTCGAGGTGGCGGCCCGTATGCCTTGTTAGTAATTGTTAGTAAGCGTTGGTGTGTTGGTTGGGGTTCAATGCAGCGGAGTCGGGTTCTGTGTATGAAGATGAGGAGAACGTTGTTGTTGATGTTTGCGAGGATCTTTGAGCCATGATGTGGATGGAAATTCGGTGCATCTTTGGGGGGAAACTTGTTGAAATGCGGGCCTTGGATGGACTAAGACTTCTCTTTAGAGTTTCTTTCCCTTCTTTGATTTTTTTTTTTTGACGTTTAACCCTTCCCCGCGGCATCTGCAAGAAAAGTACGAACCCGTCTCTGAGACTTGAAATTACTCTTTGTCAGTCACGAATATAGAGAAACTTCATCGATTTTCCCCACATTTATTTGATTCAATGACAACGCAAACTGTGGGCCGCTTCACCCGTGTTTTCCTCCTCATTTTCCCTTATGACTTTACGCTTGATCTCAAAAATGTTGCCAACATCATAAACATTACGACGGAAGCCACCAGGGTTCCCTATCAGAAGTACGCAGACAAACTATACACACGTGATAGAATCAGGGACTTGAAAATGATTCGTCCAAGACTTGGATGATCCTGGACTCTCCTTGACACACTGCCCACTTCAATTCCGCATGCATGTCCCAACAATCTAGTTCTGCAGAGAAGGCCGTAACTGCAGGGAGCGCGCTCAGTGCTTTGGCCATAATTCAACCTTGTTGACTGAGTCGACTAGCAAAGTTTCAGCTGCGCTTCCCTGGTCCGCAATTCAAATGCATCGCTTCCCTTTTTTGACAACTGCGCAGTGCGTCATACGTTGGTTGTTCCAGGTTTGCGCATTTTGCTTGTTACACCGTGATTTGCAGGCCGAACCTTAAAACCTTATCGGAATCTAATCTAGATCATCTAATTATCTGTCTCCCAAAAAACCGTAAACAGAAAGAAATTAGAAGCCCGAAAGACAAACCTGGTTCCAGCGAGAACTCCGACAGTGTGGCGAACAGCGGCTTGATCCCGCGAAACGGTCTACAGCACAGGACATAATTTTTGTGAAGCTCTTTCAACCCGCTTGTGTGAAGTCCTTGCCAAGGCAAGAAGGAGCAATCAACGAGGAAACACTTGAGCATCCCGCATTAGGAGACATTAAGGAGATGTGGGTACTCTAGAAGCAAGTGCCATGAGAACAAACGGTATGTACGATCAGGAACGAAAAGGAGGAAAGTGTGATCAAAGAGTCGGGTGAGGAATTCATTTGGGAACAAACCACTCTGAAAGATTGCGCACGACATAATCAAAAGCAGCCGCGGGAGCACGAGAACGACGTAAATATGAACCGTACAAGAAAAGGAAGTGTGGGCGGCGTCGATCAGAGGAACAAGTGGAGAACTTGGACAGAAAAGGCAGGTCATGTTGGTAGGGTTTTCGCAGCTGAAACGAGCCAAAAAAGCGAAAAGTTGAAGTTGCTAGGGGTAAAGAAATCAGCTGCCCAGGTGTAAATGGATCAGAGAGCCCAGTCCCCCAACCGTGACGGTGTACAGGCAGGCGACCAAGAGCGACAACAACCCAGACTTGAAGAAACTTTCTAATATAAAAACACCTCAAAAGCGGCTGCAAGTGAAAATGTCGCGAACGCCGTCCGCCCCTCTTGGTCTTCCTCCTTGCACGTATCAGCCATATCTGTACTCCTTCACGACATGGACAGTCAATGGTTCCGATGCTCCCAGCCCGGCTTCTACGAAGTTGTCTCTGGTTGTGGAAGAGGTCGAGCATGTTAAGTTTGCGGAAAACTGGCGCTGATTCTGGCGGGTATGGGCAGCCCAAGGGAAACGTCGGTCATGTGCGTGATTCGGAGTGGTTGAGTGAATGGTCATGCCATACCAGCGAAAGGATGTTGAGCCTTCGTTGACCTTTTTGTAATGTTCTGTTCTCGGCGAATCGGCAGGTCGTTAGGGTCCCAGCATCCGCTCGCGTCTCTTGACACTCAACGATCGACGGTGGACTGCACTCAACGACTTCAACGTATGTTCTCCAGCTCAATATTTGGCCCGCTTTGTGAGATTTTATGTTGGTAGTACTGTGTGGTCTTTGTGGTAGACCACACAAAGACCGAACAAAGTTACCATCCGAACGCCCTCGTAGAAGAATACTAACGATATGCCATGAAGCGGCGCATTGTGCGTACAGATGTCCTTCGACTACTTCGACATCCCCCTGGCTGCACATTCATTGCCTGATCTTAGTCCCTTCCGACACGAGTAATCTTTGGCACTTTCAACAAAGTGAACCTTGATCTGTAACTGTCTGTAACTGATCTGCATCTGAAAAATAGCGATATGGTTTGTTTCTGCGGCCCTACTTGGATACGGTGGAATTGAAGTTATTGACAGATGACACACACCGCACGTCTGACTTCGAATTCACCCACACTTTGTCAGCCACATTGTCATGGATTCGATACTCACATAATCAATGATGGGTTGCAGTGGGTTGCAGTAAGGAGAAAGAGGTGGGATAGGGAGATTTGAACGATGGTGTGTTAGGAAGCGGGGAAAGATGGGGCGGCGGCAGCCTAGGGGGACTTGACGGTGGTTGGCACCGTGAAGTTGGTGACTTTGAAATTAGAGGTGAGTCGTCAAGTAAGATGTTGGAGTCACGATGCTCACCTTGCGTGAAAGTGGGGGGAATAGGCAGGGGAATCGGGGGATTTTCGGAAGGGGGTTGTTGAGAAGGATGATAAGACGGAGTGGCACACCGGCCTTGGCAGACTTGGCGTTGGTCATCATTGTCATCGGCTTCTCTTCAAAGTTTCGGTGTCTGTGTAGTGGACGACGGCGAAGTAGTCATAAGTCGATTATAATTCGTAATCCATTTCAATCGTAGGTCAACAAAGTTCCATTTCTGGCAGCCAGACATCAGTCACCCATCCATGCTCTGCCCGCCTTCCTGCCATTTTTCCGGCGACGAGGGATGCGCTGAGATCGCTTACAAGAACTTCGCAATGCGGCGAGACTGCTGGCTCTTAATTTGTGGACAGTCTGCTGGTTGTAGTGTTTGGTCAGACGTTCACACCTCAATATCAATCCATTGACGGATAACCGCTCCGAGGTCTAGAAACTCAGCCCTGTCGGAGTCAAAATTACGACGCTTGTATATCTCGAAAGTCTACAAATTCATAGAAGACATCTGAACAAACTCAGAAATCTCCGAAATCTATGTGCACTGTTGCTCGCCGAGATCCTCCGTTTCCTTTGTCGTACCTGTAGCAGCAAAAGCCTGGACATTTGGAACTAGACCAAAGGTATTGTGTAGTTCATGGTTATGCCTATCCTCTTTTTGGTTGTTACAGTTGATAACATCACTTCCTAAATCTCGCTTCTAAAACCGAATATTTCGTCTGCTTGTAAATTTACGAGAAGATCGGGTTGGATCGATATCAAGTCATAGTTACTCGGATGAACTCTTGCGGAAACGGAAAAAAAAGCGGAAAGGGGAAGAAGGAGCATGATGAAAATCTCTAAGAACGCAGTAATTCAGTCCGGCAAACTCGAAATTGTTGCAAGGTCATGCTTCATTCGGAAATATCAAATCAGCAGTTTGCACTGGCGCCCGATCCCAAAGTCCATGGAACTCTGTTTAAAAAACAAATATCCAATCGAAGTGGCAAGGGGTCGGCCAGGGTGCCATATATCGTAGGTGTAGATGGCCTTGATTCGTTGGAATCCAATTAATCCACGGTAGGACTGCACTGACGTAAACTTGATCATTTTAACTTTTAACTCACGGTGTCTAAGACCAATCAGGTACTTTTGATAGAACTAAATCACCGTTAAGGAGAAACAAGTCGGCGGTTTCGGCATATTAAAATGTCAACATTTGATCGCACTCAGCGTTCGGTCGCCGGCCAAATCTGCGAATCCCACTCATACAGGTTCAGCAGGTTTGCCACAATCGAAATGAATGACAGGAAAATGATGTTCGCTCAGCCGTTGGCGCTCGTCAACGTCATGCTGATCCTCCTGCTGTGGGGGGTCAACGCAGAAACTGAGACAACGACGATCAAGATCGGGTTCATGTACTCGGCCAAACCTTCGTATACAGAGCCTGTGATGTAGGTGGTCATGGAAAGTGCCTTCTTGTTGGAGTGGATGAAGGATATTAAAACTGCACGCTGTTTACTCTCCGTGGGTAGGTTCAACGGAGCCAACGTCAATGAGGAACTCCTTCCAGTGCAAGCGCTCGTGGACTATTGGAACAACATTGAAATGTACTATTCCGCAGATGTCAAGTTTGAATTGGTGTATGGCGGTCACGGAATGGACGTGGTAAGTTGAAAGCTTTCTTTCCAGGATTTGTATGTGGATGTATCATTACCGCGTGTGTGGCGCCCACGCGCACGCCTGGCCGTGACAACCAAAGTCTAACTTTTCCCCTTTTCTTCGATATTTTCAAAACAGGAAACAGCAAAGGCGGAAACACTCCGCTTAATTAATGATGAGAAAGTCGCCCTTTTCGTGGGAGATATCACCGACGAATTGACCAGAGCCGAGGGACCTATCTTGGACGACGCCCAATTGTTGCATTGCTCAATGACAGACAGCATCCAAGTTCTCTCGATTGATGGTCAAGAATATGATCCGAATTCATTCACAACACAAGCGTCCGTAATCCAATATGGCGAGGCTGCCCGTACGTTTCTATCGTATTTCCCGCCGGAATCACGCGTTGCTGTCATGTACGAGAACGATCCAGCCGAGGAATGTGCGGTGTGTGAGAACTTCCTTCTATTCCAGTTACTTGTCTGGTTTGCGAGCTTTGTGCATCGCTCATTATCGCTTCGGATTCTGATGGGTGCTGGCTTTCCAGAAAATGGTAAAAGGCTTCAGCGAATACTCGGTTGAGGGGTCCGAAATGTCAATATTGCGGACCTGGAGTACCCCGCATATTGACCAAAACGACGAGTCTTATCGTAGATGGGTATGCTATTTCGAAATATTGTCCTGCATTGGCTCGTTCGCCGCACCATAGCTCGTAGCACTCACCAAACGCATTGTTTGTTCAACGACTGTTCACAATGTTTGAACACTCTTCACTATCTGGTTTTCAAGAGCGTTTGGCCGGAACAAATCACGGAATTGCGTGCCCTCAACGCCACCGTTGTTGTATGTATTCGAATGCATTTTTTTACGAACTTCGTGCTCTCTGGCTTCGTTTTACTATCGAAAAATATCAACATCCGACTCGATTTTGTAGGTACATTGCGGATCGGCACGTCACTTCTATTCTCTATTTCAGGAGGCGGTGAATCAAGGTATTGCTTAGCCCCATTTGAAGGGCCTGACAAGTACATCTCGGAAGTAAGGTTTTCAAACATCTCTCACCGACTCAACTTTAGGACTGACTGAAGATAAGAAGACGGTATTTTTACTGTTGAAGTGGCCGGAGGTTGACACCATCGGTAAGTCACCGAACGTGAAGCATGAAATGAGAGGGAAGAAAAGTGGAGTATACCGTGTTAATTCCGGTCACTCAACCAATGTCGTCCACGATTAGATGCTGGCTTCGAAGGCCTTGCGCCGCATCTCTTCGGAACACTGCTCATTGATTCAAGGAGACGTCGATTCTTTTCTGAATCCGAGGAAGATCCATATTATCAACATATTCTGGAGGCCGTCGATGCTATGAGCACGCCATTTCAAATTGACGGGACCCCTTCCCTTTCAGTCGACGCAGCGAATATTGCCGCCTGTTTCGCGATGATGATTCCGGCAATATCTAACTTGGTTTCCTCCGAGATTCTGTCATGGACTGATGTTGCCAGTGGAAAACTTCTCAAAGTAATCCAGAAAGACTCAGTTGCCAGTTCCGCGTCCTCCTTCCAACTCCCAGGGCGTATAGGTGAACCAAGAAGTTTTGCTTTCAGCGGCTACGAGGTGCTGCCAGTGTCGATCTTCAATGGTATGTGACTGAAGTGACTGGTGGTTTGTGTTTCGACACGAGCGGAATTTCATGCGAATATCGGACTGACGTGTGATTTGTGATATGTTGAAATTGAATTGAAAAGTCTACGACCCCCTTGCTCTCAACAATGGATTGTTCCTGGAAAGCTTATGGAGTCCAGGAATGCTCTACAAGCCAACTGCGTTCGGGTGGGATGTTATGCACGAACCCCCGGAGGAATTGGTGGGGAGAATCGTATTCCCGGATGGAACGGGGGATCCCCCCATCCGACAACAAGGCGCTGGAAACGTGACGATAAAAATTGGTATGCAACCACCCTTTTTGTCAGGTTTCCTGTTATCACCAATCTTCTCGGGCGCTTCAATGTCATGTCATCCTTACCTTGTTGCGTGGTATTTAGGGTTCATGTGGACCGCCAAACCGTCATACACCGAACCGGTCAGGTAGGATTTTGTTTCAATCAGATGCTCGTCTTGTGGTTTTGGAAAAGAGGTCATACTAACGAAGCAAACCCACTTCTTGTTAAACCGGTTGAAGTTTCGATGGGTCCGATGTCAACAACGAACTTCTTGCAGTACAGGCGCTGATAGATTACTGGAACAACAATAACGAGTATTATCCTCCGGAAGTCAAGTTCGAGTTGGTTTACGGTGCTCACGGAATGGACGTGGTGAGTTAGCTATCAACCAACCTCTTCCTCCTCCCAGGCTGTCACAGTGTCGTCACAGTACCGATTTTCTGATCACCGTCGCGCTTCGCACATACATGTACCACCTCGTCTGGTTCCCAATCCCTTCATTTCAGGATGCGGCTATATCGGAGACATCACGTTTGATATCAGAAGAGAAAGTTTCTCTCTTCATCGGCGACATAAACGACATTCTAACAAGTGCAGAGGCGCCTCTCGTAGATGATGCGTATTTGCCACACTGCTCGTCTACAGCGAACGCCAATGTGGATCTCACTTGGGGTATTGACACCAATGGTCTTACAACACAAGCGTCATTAGCGCAATATGGCCAGGTTGCTTCCACATTTTTGAGGCGCGTTCCATTGCGTGAACGCGTTGTGGTCATCATGGAAGACACTCCTGACTGTGATGTACGCAAAAGCGGCTTGCATTCCGGATTCACGCCTTCTCTGGTCTCGACTGCTCATTTCTTTTTGCTTTACTCATTGCCGCTTAGATGATGATTGGGGGATCCGACTACTATCATATAAGACCCAAAGCAACGTTGAAAGCCCCAGCTATTGACCCAACAGACGAGTCTTACCGTGAATGGGTACGGTTTCGATATTTCTTTCAGCGAGTCCATTTCTTGCATTTCCGGAGCCGCGTCCTGAATTGACACACCGATGCTTTTGCTTTCCCCTTTTTCAGGAGATTTGGGCAACGCAGATCCAACAAGTGCGCACATTGAAAGCGGAGGCAGTGGTGAGTTCATGTTCCGAATTCCGTTTCCCCCAATTTTTGTTCGCTCATCAGAAAATTATCCTGTTGAACACGGCCCATTTCTCTTTCATAGCTTCATTGCGGAACCTACGGTTCTTATTACGCTCTCCTGGAACAAGCGGTGACCCAAGGTGAGTATTTGCACGGGCATTCAGAAAGCAGTTGATGTTTACTAAGTGATCTACCTTCCATGTCCGTGGGAACAGGCTTATTCGACGACGCTCCACCTGTGTTTGTCTTGATGAAAAAACCTGAGGTTGATATCGGTGGTGCGTATGAATGAACGCGATGTACTTGCAAAACACAGTGCTTTGCATGACTTCCATGCATGCTCAGTCCACTCACTCCTTTTATTTTTTGAATATGACGCAATTGTAGCAACCGACTACACGCATTTGGCTCCATATACGTTCGGAACTTTGGTGATCGATTCAAGTAAACGCGCCTTTTATTCTGAGTCCGAAGAAGATCCTTATTTCAAGCTTGTCAAAAAAGCTTTTGATGCCGTTCAGACCCCATTCGCGACCGATGGACCCCCGACTCTTTCGTTTGAGACTGCGAATCTCGCTGCATGCGTTGCAATGCTGATCCCCACACTTTCGGAATTGGTCAGCATGAAGGAACTCACGTGGAATGATATAATGAAGGGGAAAACGCTGGAAAAACTTATCGGAAAATACTACATAGTGAGAGTTGCCAGCGACCTGGGACTTCCGGGAACTCTTGAGGGAACCAGAGCCTGGGGACCGGAGGGACATGAGGCCGTTCCTGTGGCGTTGTACAATGGTGGGTTTATCATAGGAAAAGTTCTCATTATCGACAATGAAGCTGCTGTGTCCCTGCTAACGAGACTAAATCCGCACGTATAGCAAACAAAGATGTCCTCTCCGGGGGAAGTTTCATCGAAAGCTTGACCCAGGTGGCCACGTTCATCACTCCCGGCGACTTTGTGTGGAATTTCAAAAACGATACCCTGGATGATGTGATGAACCGGATATCCTTTGCGGAGGGATCGGCGCCAACCCAGTCTATGACAATCAAAATAGGTACGCCCCTGAATTGGTTTCGCTGCCATTTTGGTTTTTCGATCGCTACAAATCTTAATGCATCGATATCTATTCTGCTGATTCCTTTTACCGCCGTACTTAGGGTTCATGTGGTCAGCGAAACCGTCTTATGACGAATATGTCAGGTAGGGAAACAATCACATGCAGTCAAGCTACTTCACGCTTCTCTTCTGAAACTGGACCGCAAATCTCACAGCCCGTTTTTCTTCCTTGATTAATAGGTTCAACGGCGTTGACATCAATCAGGAGCTTTTGCCGTTGCAGGCCCTGGTGGACTACTGGAATAACAACAACCAATACTATCCCAAAAACGTCAAGTTAGAACTGGTGTACGGCAGCCATTCAATGGATCCTGTGAGTATGCAACGTCAGCAATGTTTGGACCTCTCAAGCCTTCGTGTAATCCCAAACAGTGTGATCTCGTGCTCTCATTTTCGATTCCCGCCGAAAGTCACGCATGTGAGAATCAATACTGAAAATCCGGCACCGCCCTCTCCCTCTCCCCCAAAGCGCACCGCGATTCAGGAAGCAGGTCGTTTAGCGCTCGAAGAAAAGGTCGCCTTCATAATTGGCGACATGAACACCGAACTCACAACTGCTGTCCGCACCGTCGTTCAAGGACTTGGAATCCTACAATGCAGCTCGATCTCTGACAGTGCATATCTGATTGGTGAACGCCCACAGGAAAAGACCTTCATATCTGCGGCTGGATCGCTTACAGAAGCTGGAAAGGTTGCGAGCTTAGTGTTGGCGAATTCACGCTTGACGAGGGTGGTGGTTTTGTACGAGGATACACTTGAATGTGCGGTATGTCGATTCGATTTTTTTTGTGTAGTTGGGCGGAGTTTGAAAGCGGTTTTTTGAGAAAAAGGGGGGGTGCGGGATGCGTTCGTGGTTGTTTTTTCGACATATTTGGTATAATCGCTCATTATATTGGTTCCAACGTCATTAGAGTATGGTTAATTCGTTTGACTCCGTGACGGTGACGTGGAAATACGCTATGCCTCCCGTAGATCCTTCCGACAATACATATCGAACTTGGGTACGTACTCATCACCTCCAGAAAGTCGTACTCGTCAGCTATCTCGATATTTTCGTCGATATTGACGGATATTCGACCTGTAGAGCACGTGGAAGGAGCAGATCAATCAAGTTCGATTTGTCAAAAGTCGCGTTGTGGTAAGAAAACATCGTTTTTCCGAGGAGCAGTAGCTTCCTTGGACCTTCCTTGTTCTGAGCAAAGCTTCATTTTAGGTCCAGTGCGGTTCATCTCGGCATTATTACTCTTTACTTGACGAAGCCGTGAAGCAAGGTATTTCTCGTCACATATACATCGCGCAAAAACAAATGCGGCCCAGTTGATCGAAATTCCACTTTTTCTGGAAGGTCTGATGGATACGAAGAACATGGTCTTCATGCTCTTGAAGCTCCCGGAAGTAGATATCAGCGGTACGTCTTCCCATAGATGCTGTGCAAACTCTAATACATCTCTTGAGACGTCCATTGTTTTGACACCAACCGTTTGGAACCATCCAGAAAGCGGTTTTCGGCATTTAGCTCCGTACATGTTCGGTACTCTTGCAATCGACTCAAGACGCCGTAGCCTCTACGTCGAATCAAAATCAGATCCCTACTACCGTTTCATGAAACGTGCCGTCGATTCTGCAAATGCTACCTACAAAATCACCCCCGAAACCCCCAAACTGACATTCGACAACGTAAAACCCGCAATTTGCCTCGCGTTCCTGATCCCATCCATCAAGAAAGAATTCGATTATGAATATATGTTCTGGAAGGATGTTGCGAAGGGGAGGCTTTTGTCCAGAACTGTGCCTCACTCAATTATCTCTTCGGCGAACAGTCTGGAGATTCAGGGCCGGGCGAATGATACCTGGTTTTTTGCTTATGATGCGAGCTACTTATCACCAGAACGCGAAGGAACAATTACGGCGGAGGTTCCCATACATGTTCTCAATGGTATATATACTGCGGTACATTGGATTTAAGTAGGCAAAACTTGCCAATTCGGAAACTCATCATTCATTGATCTACTTCTGGATGTTTGTCCCTATCAAGCCAACATCAAAACGGCTCTCGACTCGGGTTCTTTTCTTGAGAGCTTGCATACGGTCGCCACATATGGAAGGCAACTGCATCAAGACTCAGGGACAGAGTTTTGGGAAAGCTTTATCCTGAAGAACGAGTCATGGAAACAAGTCGCCATGAGTATCAAATTCCCGGATGGAACCTCGCAAGCGCCACGACTTACTGCACTGACGTACGAACGGCAGCGATCCTACTCGATTGCGTTGGCGATTTTGATAACAACCCTAGTTTTGGAGGCTGTATTTATTGCCGTCTTCGTCGGTATTGTAGTGAGCCGTGAAAGGCCATCGGTCAAGCGAACAGGCCTTGCTGCCATTGCTGGAATCGTTGTCGGTTGCATGCTTCAACTCGCGTCGACACTTCCCGGGTTCTTCCAGGAGCGTGACACCCGAGCAGCCTGCCTTGCGAGAGATTGGATGCATCCCCTTGGTTTCGCGATCACATTCAGCACTGTCATCTACCTCCAACATCGGATTTACCGCATGGTCAAGAAAGAAGCACAGGGAAAGGCAGAGGTCCAAATGCCTGATCGGATCGGGTGGCCTTATTATATTGCTATCCCACTTGCGTTCATAATTGTTTTACTCGCCGACTTTTTCACCAACATCTCAGGCGTCCGCAAAGAGTCCCGCCAGGTCGACGATTTGACAACAGAAGAGTGGTTCCTGTGCGATACACCGCCTGCATCCTACGTCATCCTTGGCTTAGAATTCGTACTGCTTTGCGTTGGAACCTTCTTGGCGGCGGAGGCGATGCCTTCCAGGAAGAGCAATATGGACATACAGTATCTGGGATTGTCGGTGTACAATAGTCTGTTTGTTCTGATTGTGGTTTTCGTTGTGCAGTCAGTGTTGACTCCGCCTTTCTGGGAAACTGAGGTACGTGCATAAAAAGAACGAGTAAGAAATCAAACAGATTCCAGTGACTCAAGATACTGATTCCACGTTTAATTTTCTCTTTTCACTTACAGCATTTGATCCACTTTTTGCGGGTGGCCTTGATCACAACATTCGTCATCGGGATCATCTGCGTGCCCAAGTTTTTGCCGGAAGCAAAGCAGAGGCCAGATTCCATCCTTATAATGGCACACGGGTCCAGCAAGAGCAAGAAAAAGACGGCGAACTCTTCTGGATCCGCCTCGACAAACAAACGGGAGAAGTCTTCTGGACGCGCTTCTACAGTCAACCCGGAAAAGTCTTCCGGACACGCTTCGACCTACAAATCGGAAAAGTCTTCCGGACACGCCTCGATATACAAACCCGAAGAGCGCGAAGCCCTACTCCGTGAAATCGAACACATGAAACAAAGGAACCGGGATTTGACCAAGCGCGGGAATGATTTGAAGCAGGAGAATCAACGAATGGTTCAAGAGATTGAAAACAGGAAACAGCCAGCAACCGGTACCCAGCATGATGATTCTGGCGCTGGAACCCGCCAGGAAGACGTTTGAAGTCGCAACGTCTACTGTTCATTCGGAAAGGGACTCAGATGAGCTCCAGCGCCGCCAGTATTGATAGTGATATAGAAAATTCCCGATCGTGAGAGCACACTCATTAAAAACCTGGAAAGAATTCGCGCCCCCTCCCAACTTTTCTCTAGTTCAGGACAGGAACGTTCCGCAGTTTTTGGGCCGCTGTTCCACTCCCGGCTTCACGTGTAAGCTCCGTCACTCGGCCTTTGGCCATGTCGCAAAATGAATAAGGCAATCTCTCTGTACCCCGCAGTGTGTGCGGGAATCGGACTTCAAAAACGTGTGGGATGTCGGTATCGTATTTCCGCGGTTTTTCCCACTGAAGGTTTACAAAAGTCTCCAAACGGTGCCGTTCGCATGCGTTAACAGCATTTATGACGCTGAGCAATGGGCTGCAGCCAAGCACGCCCAATCCACCAAGGCAACTCCCATAAAAAGCGCAACAATGCTCCAGCATTGTTGAATGCGCTACATCTGGCATCGGTATTTCATGAAGCCAATCACAAAAGACAACACACTCGTCCACACTCGCACCACCCTCCAGGTCATCCCCAACATTTTCGATCACATCTCTCCGTTCCGTCCTTGTGATATTCAACAGACTCCGCTCCCGAACATGGCACCCCATCTTCCTCTACTGCACAATCGCAAAAGTCAACATGATGTACGTCACAGCCCTCCCACTCTTCTTTGCCGCACCCCTAGGTGAAGGTGGAGGTCTTGCCCTCACCCCAAACAAAAATTCCTTCGCTATGACCACTGTGGCAATGTGCAAACTCGTCGTTCAACGTTTCGCGTTCGAGATATTCTTGGGATGCGTAGGGATTGTCCGGTGCTGCCAAGTGGGGATGGCCTTGTGGTTGTGTTGGTTCTAGTAGTATACCGTTCGCAAAGTGTGAGGTGGAACGAGGACCCAAATATTTAGAACGAAGGCCCTTACCTTAGTCAGAAACAAACAGCAAACGCCAATCACCCCGTCTTGTTTACAAAGATTTGATTCGGTGCAAATAAGAATTCAAATATCCTTGCCTCTTCACTCGTCTTTCCATTCATTTAAAGTGAGCAAGTATTTTGGAAGGGATGTAGTTAGGCATTGCAGGCAATCGAGATTTTTGATGTCGTTTTTCAGCTTGGCGTTTCTCAAGGCACTTACTGGTAAATGCGTTCGACTGCGGCCCTTATTGCTTCATCTCTTCAAAAAACCCGCCGCACTTTTATTCTCGTTTCCCTGTGCAAATACACTCCACGCGTTTGTTTGGCATGCATGATAGTTCCCGCGCTGATGCACGTGCAGAACGCTCTCTGTCCACGCTTTCTATGAAAAGCAGCAAATCAAAGCCGTAAATAGGAAACCCACCACATACAACCTTCATCCTCTCTCACCAGCGCCATGGGATTCCTTCAGCTTTTGCATTCGCGCCGTGCGCAGACGCGGTTTCCCCAGATCCCCCACAATGCCGCACTCCCCTCATATCCACCTTACAATCCTAAGCCTGTGCTTCGCCGCGTTGCAAGCCTGGTCGATGTTGAGCAGAAGATCGGCCAGGGGTCGTTTGGGACGGTATATGAAGGAACCAATGTCAAGACGGGCGAGAAGGTCGCCCTTAAGTTTGAAACGATCGACCAGAATAAGCCGCACTCGGAGTTATGGGATGAAAACGCAACCTATCAGGCGCTCCGCGATATGCGTAAGTGTTTCATTATTGGCCGTTTGGGTGCTTTCTTTATCGATTGTCTTTGAAGGGCCAAAGTTTGCTTTGTTCCGGTCCGGACTTTGGCGAAATGTTAAGGCAAATTTGGTTTCGTTTTCCTCTCGCGCATTGCAGCCGGCGCCCCGAAAGCTCATTTCTTCGTCACGCACGGCTCCCATCACGTTCTCGGGATGGAAATGCTCGGCGACAGTCTCGAAACGCTGTTTGATCTCTGTGGTCGTCAGTTCTCCGTGAAAACGGTGTGCATGTTGGCCAAGAGAATGGTCAGCGGCATTTTATGCATCCTTTCTAAATTGAAGGTCCAAGTATTGAGCTAATCCTGCGTCTATCTCTTTTTTATTTTCTTGCGGGTGGGCATGGTGCTTGCATGTAGATAACGCTTATCGAGGCTTTGCATGAGCGGGGCATCATCTATCGCGATATCAAGCCCGACAACTTCTTAGTCGGTTACTACGACTGGAAGCACAGGAAGGGTATGTCTCCGCTTGGGGAAGGCGTGTCATTTCGGTTGATTTGGTGGAAACGGGGTTGGAGGGCGCAGGGGGGCGGCACACCCTTAACCACGGTGACCAACAAAGTAGCTAAATATGTATCTCGCTTCCATTCTTCTCTTGACCTTCTCTTGCAATTGCGAAATCGTTTAAATCCAAAAAAAGAGCGTTTGATCCCAAACCACACCGTCGACAATTCACATCCCATGTCAGAGGTCTACATTGTCGTGCGTATCCACCATCTTTTCGCAATCTTTTCAAATTCGTTTAGCACGGCATCCATCCGCACATATCCCTGCGCAGCTTGACCCAGATCTTTTTCCGACCCTTCCTTTATTCGTCCCTGTTCGCCTTCTTTAGGACTTTGGGCTCTCCAAAACATATCGCGACCCCGAAACCCTCGAACACATCCCAGACATCAGATGTCCCGCTGCAGGTACAGTCCGATACATGTCCGTCAACACACATCTCCACCGGGAGCAATCTCGACGAGATGATGTGGAGGCTCTCGGATATGTGTTACTGTATTTCCTCAGAGGTTCGCTTCCGTGGCAAGGCCTGAACGTCCAGTCTAACGTGGAGCGTTACAAGAGGATTGGGGGGATGAAACGGAAAATCCCGCTGGAGGAATTGTGTGAAGGATTCCCAGGTGAGTGGTTGAGAGCACGAGAGAGTGTTTTCATGTCTGACGTCCGCCTTACTCACGATGATCTTTTATTAATATTCATATTTCTTTTGCAGAGCAATTCGGTTGGCTCATCCACCATAGCCGAAGCCTCTCCTTCACGGACACCCCCAACTACGAACTGTTGCGGCTGTGGATGGATCAGGGTAAGTGGAATTCAGCAAATGGGTCCATTCTGGCATTTGTTGAGATATCTACGTGAATATCCCACATGATCGTCTCCATAGAAACAAGAATCTTTGCATTTTTCGCTCACGGAAACCAATTTCCAATTTCTTGCTATTTGGCTTCGATTACTGTGCAATCCTGGTTATGGCCACGAAAGTCCTTTCCGACGCAGGAGAAATCGATGATGGGATTTTCGACTGGATGCAGCTGCTTGACGCGAGGGAGCAAAGAAGGGAGGAGTTGCAGGCGGCGGAACAGCGACTGCAACAGTGGATAAAAGTGGACGACGAGAGGCGGGAACGGGAGGAACGGGACATACAGAGGGCTCGCTTGCGGGAGGAACGCCGAGCACAAAGGGAAAGGAAGGAGAGGAAACGTCAACAGGAACGGGGAATGGAGGTGGGTGTGCCTGATGCAACTGGAAATTGCGTACGGCGATTCCAGTGCGAGAAGCAAACCACAAAGCACTCACACCATTCCTCGTCCGAGGACGTTGTTAATGCGATGCCAACACCATCACCTCTTTCCGACACAACGCTGCTCAGTTCAACTCCCGAGCTCAAACTCCTTTCACAATACGAAGACGCGCAAGAACGTGACAAACTCCTCAGTGGGACCCAGCCGCACCGACCAGAGTCCCAACCACAGAGTCGGTTGGACCGTGAGCAGTCGCAGCATGATTGCCATGGAAACGCGGTTGGGGTGCTGAAGGAGCAAGTCACAGACGCGAAAACAGGTCAATTGAAGGGGAAACTTGCGACCTTCCGATCAGTCGTCGCAAAGAAACTGAACAGCAAGCCCCTTCGAAAGTTGTTTAGGTGGGGTGCAGCAAAGCAACCCACGGCGACAACGATCCCGATGTAGGCAAGGGGTGGCGGCGACAGGAGTTATTCGACACCTGAGTTGCGGTTGTGGTTTTTCTGGTTGACAATGGCACCCCGCAGCTGGTCCGCCGTCCACCCCTCTGTTTCAGACCCTCCTTGTTCATCGCACGTCTCAAGCGCACCATATACACCGTCCAAGTCGGCAAGGATCAAATTGTGATTCGAGTTTCTGGGTTGTTTCCACCTTGTTCTGGGATCATCAGAAACTCAGTCGCAGGGAGCAGGTGGTGGTGGTGGTCTTGCTGTTCTCACGCCGGAAGGAACCTCATTAATGACCAGTGCAAACACGTGGTTCAACTCTTCGCCTTCGAAGCTTTGTGGCGGGGCTGTTATGTCTCTGTTTCTCGTGGGCTCCGCGATGATGGTTCATGGTTGACCGCCGGGTGCTTAACTCGGTTTTTTGCGACTATCGGGTTCCAGCCGAGGTTGTGGTTGTCCGCACTCCCACTCTCAGCAAACCAGAACAACAGCAGCCTCTCGATGTTTGGGAGGAAGAGTGAGCCACTCGAATTTTCGGATGCTCATCCAAGGATCGTCACCCTCTCCGTTGATCTTCAAAAGCATTTTCCTCGGTTTGCTGGTGGAACAACTTTGACAAATCAATTACCCGAAGCTCACAGGGACCTCCAACACCCTGTTGTTTGCAGATGACGGCGCCGGCAACATCCATGCATCCAACTTTTGACAATGCACAGTTCTTCCCCCTCCCGAATGCCCATGAGCGGCGGGTGGAGACATTCACCGCATCAGTGTGTTGTTCTTAGTGGATGGTGGGTGGAGTTAAAGTTGGACAGGGTGGTGCTGCCCCGAAAAGACCGTGACTGCCAGCTCCACTAGTGAAAGCGTTCAGTGTTTTGGCGGGATCACGGTTACGGTTGTGGCCCACGCTGAACAGTTGTTGGTCAACTCGGTTGAGAAGGATCAGATCTCATTCACCTCTTCGAGCTCCCTGCCCTTCGCGCAAAGTGGGACTTTTTGGGTGATTCCCGATTTGGGCACTTTGTTTGTTACACCGTCCCTTGCAAGGCCAACCTTATAACCTTATCGGAATCTTTAGCAGATCTGTTCAAGATCTAATGGGTCTTGCCATGTGTGTATGTTTCAAACGTCAACAAAGGTTGAACAGAGGGCTTGAGAAACCTTGAGCAAGAGTGGAGAACACTCATGAACAGCAGCGTACACTTTTCATCCCGCGAGTCGCTAACCAACGCTGTGTCGTTCTACATCCCCTACAATGCGCCTATACCAGCTCCACCACCACTGCCGACCGGGTCTTCAATTAACCCCAAATCGTTCTCATTCAACCGCGGGCCATCACCAAAAGTCTGAAACTGCCTTCTTCCCATACACACTTCCTGTTTTCGAGGCCTCCCATCCCCCCCTCTCCGCCTTTCCACACTCCACACCGTAACGGACCGCACCCGCTGTATGGGCCCTAAATCCACTGCCCTAAAGCCCTCATTCTAATGCTGTTACAGGATTAAGCGGTATACGGTATGTGGGAGCATAGAAACGAGTTTTCCGGCGCATCAGATGATAGTGCTGACGTGACTGTGGACGCCGACACCGCTTTCCGAATAAACATTGCTGGCTTTCCGTGAGTTACCAAACTCATTGTCAATATGACACACATCTGCACTCCGGCATCCACGACTGTGGATGTTTCCGATGCACAAAGCCCGAATTTCACGAAGGTGTTTCCACGCTTCTGGGGAGTAAGAGTTTCGTAAGTCTGGCGTGAAGCTAGCTGGTATGTGGATTCCGAACCAAAAGCGAACTTCGGTTATGTGTGCGAACCGAAGGGAACGTTCATGAGCAACTCCTGTCCATGTCTTTACTAACTTTTACCAGTGACAAGTTCTTGAAGGTACCGTAGGTCTTCCTTCCAATGGATGTTCTCGCTGACTCGGCACGTTTGGGCCCCATAATCCGCTATGCTATCCGTTCGCGTCTTGTGTGGTTTGGGTGTATTTGCTCTCGTGTGATTTTGTGTTATCAACTTCAACTAAACACACGCGCTAAAAAGAACGAAGCACCGTGAACGTGTCGTTCGACACCCTCCTGCCGGAACATTTCCTCGAATTAGGCCCTCTGGCATATTCATCTTGAATAGAGCGAAGTTTGATCTGTCACATAGTAAGACAATGTTTTTCCAGAACTCGACACATGCATTGAGTTTTTGCTTCTCGTGAGGCGACCTCTATACCATCCAGAAATACGGGTGACAAAGAAGACGTGCCAAGGTTCACTTTTCTCTAGTTCTGCATCGCCCGTCTCCTAAATTCGCCGCCAAAGGACCGTCCGATACTGATCTCACCCATCTCAACTGAACCCACAAACTGTGAAGATTCTTCTCCTCACCTGAGTGTCCGTCCTCCTCCTTATCAACCTGTTTGATGTACACACAGACATACCTCTGAGATTTGAAACAACTATTACATGGCTATGGGACGGGGTGCAATCACAACTTTTGTTGCCTTATTTTCTCAGTTTTTGTATGAAGCCTCCACTTCGTCGACACCATCTCCAGCGGTCAACGCGTTTTTGCTCTCGACTTCAAGTTCTTGATTCAACTGTTGAACGATGTGCGTGAGATTATCTTTTTCCTTCGCAAACTCCTTGAGGCTGTTTTTGATTAGTTGGATCTGTTTCGCAAAAAGTTGGCCGTCATCCAACTTGTTGCTGGTTTGAGAGGCACCTGCAGTTCCAGAAGGGGGAAGCGCAGAAGGTTTGGTCCCAGGTTTGGTCCCCTTTTTTCGGGTCTCTTCGGACGAAACGATGCGTTTGGACGATGCTGTTTTGGCCGTTTCCACAGACCGGAATTTTGGAACGCACGTGATTCCAATGACAAACGTTGTTGTCAATGCCACTTGCAAAAACTGAATCAAGTGCTTCAAGGTGAAGGAGATAATGACCGCCGATTCAGTATTTTGAAGTCGCTTGAAAATATTCGATTCTCAGTTTGGACTTACTTCGGTTTCCCAAAAGAGTGGAGTGAACAGAGACTTCACGACGAAAATCACGATCAGGATAAAGAGACTGTTGTAAACCGAGAATCCGAGATACTGTATGTCCGGATTCCTCTTCCTAAATGGCATGGTCTCCAACGCCAAGAAGGTTCCACCGCCAAGCAGAACGAACTCCAGACCCAAAAAAACGTAGGAGACCGCCTATGTGTCGCAGATCAACCAGTCTTCTGTTGTCAAATCGTCGACCTGACGGGACTCTTTGCGGACGCGAGAGGTGATGAATGTTTCAACAAACAATGTTACCAAGAAGATAAGCGAGATTCCCGCGACGAATGGCCAAACAACCCGGTCAGATACTTTGTCGGCTGCTCGTTCTTCATTCTTAATCGTCTGGTATATTTGATGCTGGAGGTAGATGACAGTGCTGAATGTGATCGCGAAACCCATGTGGTGCAGCCAGTCTTGAACGACGCATGTTGCTGGCGTGTCCCTTTCCTCAAAGAACCCCGGGAGCGTTGACGCGAGGTTAGGGGTAGGGGTAGGGTTAGGTCCAGGGTTAGGCTTAGGGTTAGGGTTAGGGTTAGGGTTAGGGGGGCCTGGTAGCTCAGTTGGGGAGAGCGCCGGCTTTCGACCGAGAGGTCGGAGGTTCGATTCCAGGTACCCACACATACCAAGACTGCCCCAGCCAGTTTTGGGAGGGCCTCGCAAGAGGCATGCAAGGGGGAATTGAAAAGTAAAAACCATCCGACTGCGGGCCTAGCCCAAAGACAGGACACCCCCGCACCGGTAACACGGTGGGTTAGTCAGCATGCAGAGGGCAGCCTGCGCCGCTGGCAAGGCAGTAACAAGTAACGGGAAGCTGGGTAACCAGTGGGCCGTCGCGGTCAAGTTGAGTGAGGTCCGGCTGATCAGGTGATCTAAGTTAAGAAAGTAAGCGCACGTCTTCGAGACGGCCAGCCCATCAGTTGCCAAACAGCATGTGGGTGCAGACGCCTATAACAGGGGCTATACTGACCGGCGCGACAGATGAGAGCAGCTGCCGGTGGACGAAGGAAGTCCGCTCAAGGTTTCACGGTGCCCTTGCCCAGCTAACCACTGGGAATGCCCCTAGTTGATGGGGGGAGAGGATTCAAGTTCCTCATGGGTACGTTCAACTTATTCATCAATCCCCTGGT
>JADGJF010000297.1:0-24811 GCA_027596845.1 Quaeritorhiza haematococci | reverse complement strand
GGGGCATATAGGACGACCTACGATTTTGTTGGGCTTCACGTTGAAGCGAACGTTGTCTCTCCTTGGGTGCATATTCCGGAATTATTAACTTCCTTCACTTTTTTGTCTGGTGTACATCTCTGAATCCCCCTGCCAATCTCTCTCTGCCCCCGATTTCCCGTCGCTTCCAAGATGAAATTCGGTACGTCCGCATATTTAACTTGTCCTCACCATCCGCGCACGACTGACCGCTGATATATCTCCTAGACACCATGGTTTACCATCCAAACATTTCGTCGCAAACCGGAGCAATATGCTTGGATATTCTCAAAGATGCATGGAGTCCCGTGTTGACATTGAAAACAGCTGTATGTCGTTTGTGCCTTGATCCTCCCAATCATTTCGTCGTTCTCATTTGCTTTCCTTGTCATTAGCTCCTATCGCTGCAGTCACTATTATGTGATCCGGCACCAGATGACCCCCAAGTAAGCAGTGTTGGAAACTTCCGCTGTCTCCGTACTTCCTTCTTTTTCCCATGATGAACTTGTCGACCCCGGACGTCTTGTTCCCCAGGAAAATGACAGAGGGTAGGGAGTATGCTGAATAGTCGTGGAATTACTGTCCGCTTACGATCAATTGATTCTTCATTGAACAAGGACGCTGAAGTCGCGCGTCACTATCTTTCGGATCGACTCGGATTCGAGCGAACGGCAAGGCAATGGACGGAAACTTTCGCCTCCGGTCCCAAACAGACTTCTGCTGAAGTCATGACTAATTCAGAGGCACCCGTCGAGTTGCATCCCTCAGTGCGTCGATTGTGTGAAATGGGTTTTGATAGGGAATTGGTTGAAGACGTGTTGAGGCAGGTAAATTGGAATGAAGAGAGGGCGATTGAGTCGATCCTGGGATAAATAGAGATTTGATGCATTGGGGGAGTTACATCTGTTCACACATCAAAGGATAGTGAGTCATTAGAACAAGCAATAAGTGAATGATCGAATCCCCCAAGTTCTGACAATTGGGGACGATGATTAATACTGGTTCGCCAGCGAGCTAGCACTTGATTGTTTGGAGTAAGCAAAAGGAATGGGGGGTTGTTTCGATTTCGAACTGACGGTGCGACACGCCGACTGTGTAACTGTACATCTCAAGCTCTTGTAAACTCAGCACGCGGACATTGAACATGGTCAGTGAAGAGTTTGACATTTGCCGCAAAGTACAATCCTCTGAATCCTATTTTATAGGCAAATCCAGTCAGACAGCGGTCCGCTCTGAAGCGTATTGACCAGGACCAACGCCGGAAAGAATTCGCCAGGGAGGACCTTGCAGCGGAAATTAGCAGAGATTCTCTTGCGAGAACCATTCTAGAGTCGGAACAACGCGTTGATACTTTGCGACATTTGAGACGGACGAAGGAGCAGGAAGCTGAGTTGAGATCTCACGACGCCTTCCTTGAGGTTCGGCTCCCCCACAGCAGGGATTCACATCAGTCACGGTCTCTTCAAGCCATGCTTCAAAGTTGTAGACATCGGGCGTTTGAACTCTGAAAATCGTCTTTTATCTTTCCTTGTTCCTTCCATGGGTCACGTATGCCAACATTTGACTCGAAAGGCCAAACGAAAACGAGAGGTTGAAGAGGAAACAAGGCTCAAGGAAGAGGCGGCCGCAAAACAGGCAGAAGATGAATACCAGCAAGCGTTACGGGAATGGAAGATTCGGCAGTCCATCAAAGAAAGTAGCGAGGAACTTCGTGAGTTGGAGAAAAAGCTTGATTCAGCTTATCTGAACAAGGAAAGATCACTCCAGATCCAACGAAAACTTCTCACTCTTGAGCAAGCGAAGGTGAGGTTTCGTGAAATGACAAGACACGCTCACTTTACTTTCATGAAGGCTGTTTTGATGCGCGTCAAGGTCGAGCGTTGAGATCATGTTTCCTTTGCCAAAATTGATTTGTTCGCTTCGGACGTACACATACTTCTTTCATTGATTGTGGTCTCAAAGGCCGAGGAGCTTCAAATGAAAGCCACCATGGAGAAGCAGCTCAAGCTCCTCAAAGAAGAGGAGAGACGGAAAGCGAAAGAGGAGCAGCAGAGAACCATTGAGTACAAAGGATCTCTCGACCAGCAGCTGGAGGAGGCAGAAGCGAAGAAGAAGGCCGAATATCACCAGTTCCTGCGCGAGAAGGCTCTCATCGACGAAATCGTCCAGCGCATCATGGCAGAAGATGAAAGGTTCCGGAAAACGATTTTGACGTTGCAGAGATGCTTTTCGAAGGAGATAAATGCTTAGTATCTTTCTAATGTCTGTCATTCTTCAGAGAATCAAAGCGGAGGATGGAACGACAAAAGGAAGAGAAAAAATACATTGAAAGTTTCCTGGAGGCACGGCAGAAATGGAGATCGGCGGAAAAGGCGCGACAAGAGGCCGAAAACCAGTTGATTGAAGAGTATGCTCGACTTCAGAGGGAGAGGGAAGATCAACTGCGGCAAGCAAAGAAAAGCGTTGATCACGAAAAGAATCTTGTTTATCAGAAGGTAGCTTTCTTCTGACATTCACCCGGTTCATGGTCTACCGAAACTCACACAGCACATCTTCTTCCAGTTGGCGGCCGAAATGGAAAGAAAAGAGAAAGAACAGCAAGAGCTCGAACGCTTGCGTATCGACTACAGCCAGGAGGAGGCCGAAGAAAAAGCCAGAAAACTCGATGAAGTACGTGAAATGGCCTCCTTTTTGAACATTGCGTGATCAGGATTAGCTTACCACGCTTTTCTTCTTTCCAGGAACTGCTGAAGACACGTATCCGCAAACGCCTCGAATTGATTGAAGCGTTCCATAAGCAAATGGCCGACAAGCGCCGTAAACTTCAAATCGAACAGGAAGAAGAAGGCGAATTCCGACGCAAGGTAAAGAAAGTTTTGCAACCATGTAGTCGTCCGGAAAGTAACGGGAATTGACCTCCTACCTTACTTCTGTGGTTCAGTTGATGGAGAAGTTTGCGGAAGATGAGAAAATTGAACAGATGACTGCGCAGAAGAGGAGAATGAAACAACAAGAGCACAAGCGAGCAATCGATGCCATTGTCGAAGAGCGCCGCAAACGCATCCAAGAACAACAAGCGATGGAATTGGAGGCGCAAAGACGCGAAAGGGAACTGGAAGAATATCGACAACAAGTCATCGAACAAGAACGTCAAAGATTGCTTCGCGAACACGCTGTTGGACTGCTTGGGTATTTGCCCAAGGTAAACATATACAGTGACAGCATTTTTCGTTTCCTTTTCGATTTTTGTTCAAATATGGGCGGTTATTTTGGCGCTTCTCACGATAAACATTTCCATCAATGCGTCAGGGTATTTTTAAAGATGAACAGGATTTGGATTTGTTCGATGAGACGTTCAGACGTCAATTTCAAAGATCTCTTGATCTCGCTATGTAACCAGCATGTGAGACCACTATCACTAGATGTTTCTCAACTCAGCAAGGTTCGAATGAGTAAGCGAAGGAAAATTGAAATGTTAATGCTGTATACGGCCTGTCTGGCGGGTTTGGTGACGAAAGTTGGTTAGGCTACACAAAAAAAGGTCCTGCATCAAACGCCCTTTTTGTTTGGAGACAGCGGAGGAGGAGCGGCGGAGTCAGTTCGGGATGAGTTCCAGATATTTGGCAAATCTGTGCCGGAGGCCGGAAGGGAATACGGCTTTGGGAGGGATTTTTCGCATTGTATGTACCGAATTAGCACCGGGATCAAGTCAGACGCACAGATCTAATTGTCAGCGACAGCAAATCCTTCTGGAGCAGCAACGCTTCTACACAAATACGAAGTCGAATCAGCTTTCCTTGCCGTTACTTTCGTATGCATATTGCCCCCATCAGACATGGCGCTCCTCCCGTCCACCGCGGCAAAAACGATCGCATTTATGGTTCGTCACAAAGAAACAAAAAATTCTGAGTTCTCTTTGAGTCACACACTAACGAACCTCTGTAACTCGAAGGAACCAAAATTTATCAACAATGACCCAGGCAAACGAGAGCGCCCGTAAGTACCTTGTTCGAGTTTGGAAACCGGAGCTTTCATTACCTCCATTTCATTCGCAGACTGCGAAATCGACTGTCCTGCTAACCTTGCTGATGTGCGATGGCGTCCAAAATAGCCCAAATGCTGTACGTCTGTGAGATCCAGGGTAACGATGAAACCGGAACGGGAGAACAAACCAAACCCTTCAAGACAGCACTTCGAGCGCTTGAGGCTGTCAATGGAGACGTGAAAGCCAACATCCAACTCCGAAAATCTGCCGACGACCCCTTCAAGGACATATCTGGTGCGGCTTTGAAGAAAGCAAAGAAGGCATGGGACATCAACCAGAAGAAAGCCCAGAAGAACGCCGATCGTTCGAAAGCCGAAGCTGCCGAGGCGGCCAAGCGCGAAGCTCAAGAAGCGGCAAAGCTGGAGGAAGCAAAGAAGATCGTGTTGCAGTACGATACGACCTTGCCGGCACCCAAAAAGGTGAGCGCACACGCCTACAGGGTGGGAGGGATCCTTTGGCAAACGTGGTACATCATGGGGAATGCAGAGAGAACTGGATCAACCACTTCGATCTGTACTCGTCGGTGATCATTTTCATTCCCTGAGTGAAGGGCGATGGCTGAATGACGTATTTCCGCATTATCCAATGATCCCCGTTGATCCGACGTCACCTTGAGCAGTTTTTCTCTAATTACTGAATTGCACTTACCAACAATCCACAGATCAAGATCCGCGGCGCGACGGAGAACCGTGGCCAGCGTGTCTCTGTTTGCGGTTGGGTCCATCGACACCGTGTTCAAGGGAAAGACATGGCTTTCATCGTGTTGCGCGATGGTACCGGTTATCTTCAGTGTGTCCTGACCGGAAAGCTGGTATGTTGAATCTTCCTAATAATCTAAGACTGAATGGTGTATGTTTTCATTTGGCTAAAAAACACACACTTCAAAATGTTTAGTGCCACACCTTTGATGCTCTCACGTTGACCTCCGAGTCCACTATTGCTGTCTATGGTGTCATCCAAGAGCTGCCCGCTGGGAAAACGGTAATGCGCACAGGACATATTATGCCTTCGTTTTTTGAAAGACGAGATCAGAGCTTACTTATTTGTTCGATTTGCAGGCGCCTGGTGGACACGAATTGCAGGTGGACTTCTGGGAAGTCATCGGAAAGGCCCCTGGTGGTGACGATGCGTTCTGGAACAAGATCAATGTGGTATGTATGATGTTTTCTGTTGGTTTTTTTCCACACGTGAACCAATTCTTTACATTCAGGACTCACATCTGTGCTATTTGAATATGTCTTGTTCAGGAATCCAACCCGGATGTGTTGTTTGATCAACGTCATTTGGTCATCCGTGGGGAGACCGCATCCAGCGTGTTGAAGATGAGATCAATTGTCTTGGATGCGTTCCGGACTTTCTTCAAGAACCGTAAGCTAACGGAAGTGACTCCGCCTCTCATGGTTCAAACCCAAGTTGAAGGAGGGAGCACTCTGTTCGAATTCCAGTATTATGGGGAGAAGGTAACGACTTTCCTTTTGGCCGATCGCCTTATGCGTACATAGAAAGCTAACTTCGAGGTTCTTGTGCTTAGGCATATCTCACCCAATCGTCCCAGCTGTACTTGGAAACGTGTCTGGCATCACTCGGTGATGTTTACTGCATTGCCGAGTCTTTCCGTGCGGAAAATTCGCACACCAGAAGACACTTGTCGCAGTAAGTTTGATGATGAGTTTGGTTCAGTTTCAGTTTTAACACCATCGATTCCACTGTCTGACGATGAAATCGACCACCTCCCTCCAGGTTCTCTCATTGTGAGGCGGAGCTCGCATTCATCTCATTCGATGATCTTTTGGACTTTATCGAAGACATGGTAAGTTAAACGCAGAAAATTCTGGTTCCGATCTAGTGCCGTTCCAAACTCATGCGCTACATTTATCCCTGCTCGATAGATTGTCTCTGTCGTCGACCAAGTCATGAAAGATCCTGAAGGTGCCCAGATCTTGAGTGAGCTTAACAAAGACTTTAAACCGCCTAAGAAACCGTTCCGTCGCATGAACTACTCGAGTGCCATCGAATGGCTGCGCGAAAACAAGGTCACCAAGGACGACGGGTCATTCTATGAATTCGGGGAAGACATTCCGGAGAAACCCGAAAGGCAGATGACCGACACCATCAACGAGCCCATCATGTTGTGCCGTTTCCCCGCCGAAATCAAGAGTTTCTACATGAAGAGGGACGAGGTTGACAGGAGATTGACGGAGAGTGTCGATGTCCTGCTTCCTGGTGTCGGAGAGATCGTCGGTGGAAGCATGAGGATTTCAGACTTGGTAAGTGTGACTGAACCCATCTTAGCCCCTTTTAGCTTTGAATATAATGTTCTCGATCCAAATCACGCAGGATGAGCTCGCGGAAGGATACAAGAGAGAAGGGATCGACCCGACTCCCTACTACTGGTATGCAATTCATGTATGATTCCTTCTGTGCGCAAGTCTTGAGAAATCCAGTAACTAAAATGGCCTTGCTATCTTTTGCTTTGTTTAGGTTCACTGACCAGCGCAAATACGGTACATGCGAACACGGCGGTTTCGGCTTGGGTATCGAACGCTTCCTTGCATGGCTTTTGAACCGCTACACTGTCAAGGAGGTCTGTCTTCTTCAACCAACCCCCCGTACACTCAGGTTTGATTCAGAGACCACAAGATTTTACTAAACAATCTGTTGGTTTTTTCATATTTTCCAGGTGTGCCTTTACCCCCGTTTCCCCGGTCGGTGCCAACCTTAATTTAGTTCAAAGCTGTTTAGAGATAGGAAACAAGTGAAAGGAAATAATAGGACTCAGATCTGTATCCGAAAACCATTCCGAAAACTGTCCACGGATGAAGAAGAAGAGAGATGTTGCATTGGTTTTCTCTCCTCCAGAATTTGTGCTACCGTTGTCCTACCTTTATCAAAAACAACCTCCCACCTCTTTTGACCACAGCCTCGTCGACATGGCTTTCTTGCGTTCCGTCTACAACACCGTCTTTCGCAGGAGCTCTACATTCGTGCTGGTAAGTTTCAGGGAATGAATTCATTTATATGTAACTACTCTGTGGTGAAAGACTGTCTTCAAGTTCCGCTAATCACGTCTACACGCGGGTCACGAACAGGGCATTTTCGGGTCTGCGTTCGCTTTCGAGTTGGCCTTCGACAGTGCATCGGACAAAATTTGGGACTCGTTGAACAAGGGGGTAGGTTTCCATGGATTCGATGGTCATCGAAAAACACGTTCGCATCGTTGGGTTGCTTATGTTCTCCCTTCTCTACCAATACTTAGCGCCAATGGAAGGACATCCGTGAGAAGTACATCCAGTAAATTGATGCACTTGCTATAAAGCTTCGACTTGTCATCATGGAGGTCTCATCGGTTTGGGAAATACAGTGGTCCTGGACTCAACGGCGGTTGGATTAGGGACTCTTGTCGTTGTCGAGTTTGTGAGAATTTGAATGGAAAATACAACAAGCAGACCCTTATCCGTAACATTCTTGTCATCTTTCATGGAGCTATATCATCCGCAATCCATTGTGGCAACTCGGTTTTTGCTCACTGTAGACGCTTTCAAGAATCAGAAGCAGAATCCAATGATATTGTGCCTGGTGGAGAAACATGGATGTGGAGCACCATGCGATGAAACAGGGCAAATAAATCCTCCCGCAAACACATAGAAAGTCCACTCGCTCACTCCAGACTCCATACCTTAGCGCCAAGCCCAGAACCAAGTCCAGCTGATTTCGCTGGACTCTTGTGCGCGTCCCTTTGCTTTCAACTCTTTCACCTGCGGCGCTGTGTGTAACTCTGCACTTCTCCCAACCAAAACAAAAAAACGTGTAGCAGTATGCCCATCGTTCGCAACCTTTCCGCGTCGTGCTGTTTCGATCATGCCAAATCGATTATCGCTCGGTGAGGATCTGAAAATGGCATAGGTTAATGTTCCGATTCTCTTGGACGCCGCTTGAGCTGATGGATTCAGTATTTCGTTCCGCACCCACACCAGGGCCTCCCGCTTCCAAAGCTCCAACCGCAGGTGGTTAACGTCAGCACAACCATCATCGGATAGGGTTTCAAAGGGGAAACCATCATCTACATTTGCGAATCAATCGCTTCTTCCCCGCCTCCCGATACCAAGCCTGGAAGACACACTCCGGAAATACGAGAAGAGCTGTCAGCCTGTACTTTCGAAAGAGGAATATGTTGGGACACAGGAAGCCATCAGAACGTTCCTCACGGATGGTCTTGGCGACAAATTACAGCAAAGGCTTCAATTATATGACGCACAGCAAAAGGTTAGCTGGATGTTGGGAATTTTCTCGGTTGTTTAAAACGAAATACAGCCCGACAGAACACTGATAATCACTGCTTCTCCAGGCATCGTACATCGAAGACATTTGGTTGCAGAAAGCTTACTTGGAGTACCGGGACCCGATTCTGATCAACTCTAATTGGTGGTGCGAGTTTGCTGACCATCCCGACCAACCTGAAACGTTGATCCGTAAACCTCCACCAGAAGGGGTTCTCACGACGTTCCAAATCCAGCGAGCAGCTGGACTTATCTCGAATCTTCTGAAGTTCAAATCAATATTGGACAGGTATGTTCCTAAACCTGATATGAATCCGTGGGCAGACGAACTTCGATATTAATCTGTTCAAAAGTGAGTCTTTGCCTCCAGATTATGCTAGGGACGTGCCCCTTTGCATGAATCAGTACCGCTCTCAGTTTGGCGCAGCGCGAGTTCCCGGAGAAAAGACGGATACCTTGTTTACCCAACACCCTGCCGAAGCCAAACACATCATCGTCACGACGAAGGATCAACTGTATGTAGTGGACGTGTTGAAGCCCAACGGTGCATCCGTGTCGATCGCGGAGCTTGAGAGGTGAGGGCTCAAACAAAAGCTCGGTTCCGCTTCTTACATCTGATCCGCAACGCAAGAGTGTTAAACACGTCGACAGGCTTTTATACACAGTATCAAAGGACAGCGCTGAGTCCACCCCCGAACCGGCCATTGGTCGTTTCACCTCAGGCAGCCGTACGACATGGGCGAAGGTAAGTGTCGGAGCGGTTTCCACATTCGTCTCTCTTTTACCGGCCGAACTAATTCGACCTCTAACGCTTCAGGCTTACGATACGTTGCGTACACTAAGCACTGATAACTCGAAAAACTTCGACATCATCAACAATGCTTTGTTCGTGGTTTGCCTCGACGACCATTCTACCATAGCAAACAAGAATCAGTCCCACAAACAGATTTTCCACAATTTCGACGGCCGGAATCGGTGGTTTGACAAATCGATTCAGTTGGTGGTGGCATCGAGCGGCCGAGCTGGGATGAACGGCGAGGTATGCATGAAATGGGTTTGACTATGGTCACGAATCGAAGATCCAATTCTGAGTCTTGCGTCTCTCTCGTCCTCAATAGCATACTCCGGCCGATGCCGTGACACCTGGCACCATAATTGATTTCATTTTGAAAAAGTGAGCCTCATCTCCTTTTACGACACTCTCATGATGCCTCTGCCGTTTGACCGAACTGTTCACACTTCATAAACTCACTTCTAATACATCCTTACTCCAGCGAACCGGCAACCGATGCGGATCTCCCGACGGATTCTTCACCGCCGCTTGCGCCAAGGAAATTACGTTGGACTGTAGACGGGACCATCCTGGATCTGCTTCAAAAAGCGGAAAAGGAAGCAAAGGCTGTGATCAAATCTACAGAAAGCATTTTGCTCCAGACGGACATTTACGGTTCCCGGTATATGAAGGAAGTTGGTATGTATTTTGAGAGTGGATGGTCGAAGTCATCAAGTTTTTTCTTTCTTCTTCCCTCACTGACCCGATTGCACTTTGTTTCAGCCAAAGTAAGCCCAGACACTTACGTCCAGATGGCATTGCAGTTAACTTGGCAACGTATGCACAAGGTTCCGACAGCCATATATGAGTCAGTCTCGACCAGAAAGTTCCTGCACGGGCGGACTGAAACGGGTCGCTGCTTATCAACGGAATCTTTGGCGTTCGCCGACTCCTTCGATAATGACAACGTGCTGGTGAGTGTGGGTGGGAAAGTCTTTCCTGTAAACACCTACCCAGGGTTTTCCATGCGGTCGGGAAACTAACTCACATCGGTGTTCTTTCTCTGCTCCATACCGTAGTATGACACAAAGCGGAAATTGCTGGCGCGGGCTGTTCAAGCACATTCCACGTATTTGAAGGAAGCAGCAAACGGTCGTGGCATCGATCGACACCTGCTTGCGCTCAGGTGTATGATGAACGAGGAAGAACGGCACCTGCCATCAATATTCACGGACGTCGGTTTCCAGAAATCCGCCGACTTCAGGCTTTCTACTAGCAACATGTCCCCCGGCACTCGATTCTATGGCGGCTTCGGTCCGGTAGCCTTCAATGGTTACGGAGTCAACTACGCTATCGACAAGGACGCACTCAAGTTTAGCATCTCTTGGAAGCAAACGTGCAAGGAAACGAATGGATATGATTTCCGGAGCACTTTGGAAAGGACCCTGGCCGACATGATGATTTTATTCCCGAAAAGGTAAGGACATCACAGATCACAGATCAGATGAAGGAAGAAGTGATTCTGATCGTCTTTCTTTTTATCCGTCAACAGGAGCCAGGTCTGGGGCCCGAATTGGAGTATGGAGCTCAAACAGGAGCGGAAAGAAGAACGAAACATGCAGATGATGAGCGATCTCAGCGAAGACTACATGAGGAAGAAGAAGCAGATTGAGGGGAAATATGTGGACCAGATCCAGAATCCGCCACCCAAGTCTGGCGAGTGAAAAATAAATAGAAAAAAAAAGTAATTTAAGATCGTTAACCTTTATTTGGAAGGGACTAGAATGAAAGGTTGTCCGTTTTTGTTTTTGTTTTTGTCCTATATAGTTATATCTCTCTGAAACCACTTCGGTCAACTTCTGTTTGGACAGTGTTGCGTAATCGCCTCCAGGAATCGTTGTGCGTCTTGTCGTCCTCCAAGTTGATGTCGAATATCGCCGATTGTTGATTCTGCTAGCGACGGAACGTGCCAGAGCAACTTGACAATGTCCTTGGCACATTCAAGATGGATCGCCTACCGAAGCGGAGATTTGATTAATCGCCTATGGCAACAAATCTCTTACTGAAAACCCTCGTCCGTTATTACGTACCTCTGAATGATCATTCGACGGGCAAGATGCTGCTAACGTCTTCAACCAATTCGGTAATGCAGTGGCGATAGGAGCGAAGACCATCGACAAATCACCGGATATCATCCTCGGACAATCGATGGCGGAGGCAATCACGCTGACAATCGAGTAGAGAGAATCTATCGGCAACGGATTTTGCAACATCCGCATTTCGAAAATAACGGCCAGGATCACTTTCAGGACTTCCGGTCGATTCCGCAAAATGTTTCCGACAACCTTTCAAACAGCAGTTTGTAAGTACCGGTTAGACGTACGCAATATCATTCGAGACAAAGTGCCGCCTAAATCGAGACTGGATATCATTCTCCGAGGTCATACCTGTATCAGTTGCTGTCGCTCTTCCCAATAACGTATGACTTCGTCAACAGTCGCATGGTTATCCAAATTCGCGTCCCGCTTACGTTTATCCTGCATTTTCAAGGCCACATAAGACAAATACGCACAGCACACCCGTAATATGGTAAACCTTCTGCAAACTTACCTTCAACGGCATATTTGATGCTTTAGATAGCTTCTTTTTCAAGCTCAGGCTCGTTTGGAGATCGTAAAGTGTATACGATTCGGACTGAATGTCGCCACGGGTAGCCGAGAGATGTTGGAGCTCTGCAGTGCTGTATCCCATAATGCCGACCGTTAGAAGCACACTGCTGTATGTCTCAATTGAAATGCGTTCCCCTTGTGCCGATGGATTGCTGTATATCTTGCTGATTGTTTCCAATCCATACGAGACGGTGTTGACGGGCAAATGCAACGCTAATACAAACAAAGACTTTGGTGAATATGGGAAACAGAAATGAGCACAAGGATGGTTATCATCGATCATCCGTTACCTGTGCAGCAAGTACAGATCGCCCTAACCAATTTCTCAGGCCATGGTCGCAGATAATACAACGTGTCCCAAGCCAGGCATTGAACAGGTTCAGGCAGACTTGAGAATGGCCCGTACACAGGACCCGCCTTCGGTATAACCACATGGAAGAACGGGATCAAGGCAACTCTCACGCTGTTAACGAACTCCTGAAATGTGAAGGGGAAAACATTTAGTTTTAATCAAAAACGTAAGAGCCAACACTGTTCCCTCGGGCATTACCTCATCTCGTGCGAAACCGCATGTGTTTTCACGAAGACACCGATTCAAGACCGTGAGTACTGCCTAAAGATAGATTTTATGATGATCAGCATAAGCTCGGACAAGTTCATCGCTGGCTCCCTCAAACCCGTACATGAGAAAAATCTGGGTTGCCATTCCGCAACTCCCAAAGCATCTTCGGCAGACTTATCAACCAAGATTTAACCAGGTCCTTGTCTTCGATATTTTTGGAAGCTGCAAAACCTCGATCCTGACAGAGAGAAATATATCAAAATGACATTTATGAAGCGGTCTTCTTTGTTTACATAACATACCATCATCAGTCTTGCAAGAAACCGGAAGGTTGAAAACTTGGTTTCCGAATGGATGTTCATCGATTTGTGTGTTTGAACGAAGGCCTACAAAATACATTTATTCGGAACATGTCAAAGAATGTTCGACAACAGCTGATCTCACCCTAAACAAAGCACAAACCTGGAGAAGGGATGACTTCCGAAGCAGATCGTTTTCATGCAACAACCACAAGATCGGAAAGACACGGTCGATACGCTGCAGTCTAAGACGCTTATTTGAGGCAGACTGAATGGATGAGGTGGGACTTTTCAGCTCACGCGCAGATGAAAGATGATGTTCAAAACAGCTTCAAAACAGCCCGCTGAGTTGCTCACCTCTCCGGCTATTATCTGTGACATATATTCAGAAATCCGATTTTGAAGACGGGAAGAACTACCCGACTCGACTATAGCTCGGTGTCCAGAGCCCCAGAACAAACAGAACATCTCGGATGCCATGAGATTCATGTCTTGGAATCGAGAAAGCACCTTTATTTGCAACAAAAGATAAAATACGAGTTAAACAAACGCAACTTCATTCCACAGAACGACATGAAAAACTTACGTGTACATCTGCTCTTTCCGCGTCTTGACCAGCGCCGAACGGAAAATGAACGCCGATGTGTTTCATCAGGGTTTCGAACCAACTAGCCAGCCACGAAAGTTCAACCTGATATGTGAGGGAGAACAATGCTCAATAGCCATTTTCTTCGAGCATATCGAAACGTCGAAACGTTTTGCTTGAACGAACCTCGCCTGTCTCAACGAAGATTTGCCGCCATAGCAGGTTCATCGTTTTCAAAGTGATAATCAAAGTCGCTTGAGAACCCTCGTTTGTGACGGACAGAGCGTGCACGTTCTCCAACCAGATGTTGATCAGGTGGGGCATGACCACGTCTGCAACCGACTGATGCGAAACCGCCAAAATTACAACACAAAGTGAGCCAGGATAATTCGTGTTGCGGATCAAAGAGATATCACCTAACCTGAATGCTTTTCAGTCGTAGAAAAGGCGTCACCTCCGAGGTACCGGATGTTGCTGACGAAACAGGCTTCGTCTGTCCGACAGTTCCAGTGGACTTCGCCGATTGCTTCGATATGCGTATGCCGGTATCTTCAGATGAAAAAACTTCGAAAATATTCAATCCTTGCATCTCCCCATCGCCAGATGCATTGATCGAAAACTGAATCTGATTTTTTTTTTGTTGTAAAATCGGATGTAAGCCAACGACACAGGAACTTTTTGAGGGTAACCCCTCAAACAAGAAGAGGGGATGTTATAACTTGCCGGTTTTCGTTCGTCCCAAATCCGATTCGTAGGTTCCCGTTTGGTCTGCGTATCATTTTCCGTGGACTGTCTCCGCATCTTCGTGTACCATAATCTGCTGTATGTCAGCATCATGCAAATCCACTTACTAACGTTCAAACAGAAATGATCACTCACTCGTCCTCGTTGTTTTCCATATGGCATTTGAAAAAGTGGAACAAACTTTCGATAGTCGACTGCTTAACCTGAAGGAGAAGACGGTAACCACAACCGTCGCACAACAGTGAAAGAAAATGAAACCCGCTTCCACATACCTTGTCCACGTAATTTTTCCCCGAAAGCTTACTCGAAGATACTAATGGTCCCCGTTGTGTTAACATTTTGATGAATGACTCGACGACGGAAAACATGCACATTTTGACTTACCGTCAATTTGCCGTTTCATTTTAGTCGGTACTGAGAGAAGTGAAATGAAATTGGACAAAATCTTGGAGGAAGTGAAATAGTGGATAGAGGTCAGGTCAATGTAGGAAAGGTGCTGTTCGATATGTGCCATCCACCTAGTCCTCATACCTTGTCGGTGTACTTTTTCAACTCGGTGGAAAAATGGCCAAGCCAGAAATCCAAGAACTTCAATGCATCGACTCTGATATCCTCTGAAATATGGGTCATCGCCGATGATATGTACGCCATTATCAAAGGCAAGAAAGGTCGGAATCGATTCTGGAAATCTTGGTATTAGCACACGGACTCATTCATATGATTCTGGGTGCCTCATCACATCTACCTTCGGGATTATTTCCAGCAACGTCTGAAGGAGAGATAAAAGCGATTTCCTGACAACATCATCCTAAGGTCGAAACCGTGGACATAGGTAGACAACCGGTCAAGTTTGTGGTAACAAACCGTCGAGGATGGGCTTAAAAAGATCTGCCGCGAAAAGCGTACCTCGTCAACCATTAACCGTGCTACCGCCTCAACCAGGGACGCGAGTTGAAAGGTCCATGCGTGTGGATGCTTGCCGAACAGATCTCGCAGTCCAAATATCGCATCTTTTTAAAACGTTGAAAACCTGCGTGAGCAGAGTTACTGGACAATCACATCTCCCTGAAAATGAACATTACCTTTTCTCGTTTGTGCGCTGTAATGCTTCAACTGCGTTATCAAATCCTTCAGTCGTAGATTCCTACTGTTGACGAGCTCTTCCGATTTATCTTCCAAAATACTTTGCGTAGGAACATAGACGGCTACGATGAAGAGAATTAAGTGAGCCTCGAAAAAAGCCCAGGGTTGCAGCAACATGGACCGACTAAGAGCCACATACATCGTGTTCGGACTTCGAGAGCGTCTTGGGGTTGCTTTTTCCCCACTTTCAGTTTCGCTTTCTGTTGTCCAGACTTAAATTAGAGTCTCGCATGAATCGTGAGCTGCGCATCTGAATTCGGCTAACCTTGAAGTCCGCTTCCTTTGCCTTTTGCTTCTTTGTCTTCTTGACCATCTTGGGAAAATGACTGTTGGCGCGTTGGGGGGGGTGTCAAAAACAAAGTTATTACACAAAAAGAGTACAAAGTGATACAGGAGTGGTTCGAAACCGGCACAGGGCACACAAACGCATGGTAGAAGATAGGGCATTCGAGTTTTAACAAAGTAATCAACATTATATGAGTCAGTAGCCGGCAACCAGAATCGAACCAAGCAACGCCAAATCCAGAGACACCTATGGGTTGACTCTATGACCAAGTTGACTAAAGAGCACTATTGATTACGAAACCGTTTATGAATAACACACGGTGTACACCACACACCTCAGTGACCTCACTGTTCATGTTACGTTCAATAGACGAGTTCAGCCTCAAGATTTTTCTAAGTTACAACACGGTTATCAGGAAGAGTATATGCATATGAGCAGAAGACACAGGCGAAGTACAGGAGCGGCTAATGCAGTTAATGCCAAATGGATAAGTACAGAAGATCAGGTGCGACAATTTCACGACTAAAGTGATGTGATATTTGTAGGGGTGGTTTTGCGACGGAAGTTCCGGACACCTTCGGGTTTTGTTTCGGGAGGTCTGGGCTTCGGACAATTTTCTGAATTGTGGGCCTGTCGCCAAGCCCGGAGAAACATGACGGGGTTGCCGGCCATTACCTCACTTGTGCCTTGTCCAGGGAAAAAAGGAAATCGAAATGTCGATATGTGAAATGCCCCCGACGAGCAAACCTAACATGTCATTTTGCACCTTCGCCTTATTCGTAACAGTCACGTACCGAAAGTAAGATTGCTGCTTGGATCTCGTATCCGTGTATTTGCGCTGGTGGGTCTAGGGGCCGCACTCATGGGCCTGGACGCACTTGACGGCCGGGAGCTCAACCCCCCCGGATCGCAGCCAACATCTAACATTAGGACGAATCAGTACTCGAGGGCACGGGGTTGTAAGATGACGCAAGAGCATGTAACCGTGCGCACCTTTTATCCTTGTATCCACACCGTCCAACAAATTGAGGTTAGGAAGTATGGAACAGACCTGTGTCCGGTACTGCCGTACTGAGTCTGCATCGTTCCCAAACTCAATTTGAAAAGGATTGCCCTGTAGTCGTAGGGACCGAAGTGATGGACATAGGGAAAGATATTCTACTTGATCGGCATCTGTCACGTTGTTCCTGAAAAAGAGCACGCGCATCAGCAAGTTGGATGTATTCCTTTCATGAGAACCCTCAACATACCCATCCAAATCCAAAATCTCAAGCTGGTCGAGAAGACTGAGAGGACTCAAATCAGAGATTTCGTTGAATGGAATGTACAGTTCCTGGGAGATACAAAATCGAGTTAAAATCAAGCTACATGATATTCCTTCATTGTCTTCGCCAAACAACACGAAATATACAACCAAAGAATGTGTACCTTCAACGTACTGATATTGCTGATTCCCTCCAGTTCCTCGGTGTTGCACCGCGGCATCGATAGCACCGTTAGGCATCCATATCCACACCCCAAGTCGCTGCCGGAAAGAAGGAAACTTCAGTCAGATATATGACAATTCTCAGTAGTGAGCGTCATATGACACGTACCGTATGGTGGGTATATGACTCTCCTTTAGAGACAGTTTCTGCAAACTGGGTAGCAATTGACCTATTTCAGTCCGCATAGGAATGTATCAATTGACACTGCTTCCGGCATGAACGAAACATGTACACACGCACCTAAACTGTTCAGACTTGCCCGCCTCGTGTCTACTTGAAGCTCTACATGCTCCACGACATTCAAATCTTCTATCCCGGTTATCTGCCGCTGTTGATGACGGTGCCCGAACGTTAAAGAACCGAAACGTCGACGTTGCGGCTGAAAGTCTAGCACAAAGTCTTCTTACCAGTTTATTCACCGATAAGTGGCCATCAAGGAATTCCTGAACTTCGTCCTCCGGTGAGGCAACGGCAGGATTTACACCAGCCTGCAAGGTATCTTCACGCCGACCCAGAATTTAGCCCAAAAATCTCGTGAACTTGGGTGATTACAGCGGAGAAAACTCACCTACTGGAAACGCGGAATGGTTCGGATATTCGTCGGACATTTTATTCACTCGTGCAGAAATGTACAGTAGGAATTACATATTTACAATACAAATGTCTGGCAAAACAATGTTCTCCTTTGATTGGTTATTGTGATGAGCCCCGTCAAAGTAACTTCGATTGATCAGGTTTATCACCTTGCTGCACTTCTTCGATCAGCGGCTTTTTCTGTTCTTGAGAAGTCGATGTTTGTCCTGTCTTGACATCTTTCTTCTCTGATGCAATCCGTAGAGCCGATTCCAAGACATTATCCTTCTTTTCGTCGTCATCGTCTGATTCTTGACTTTCTTCGCTTCTTTCTTTGGCAACGTCGAACACTCCAACCCCCAGTTCCTAAAAAATATTGGCTTTTCAGTCAGACGAGAAGGCATCCACCAAACCAGCCATGTATTTGAAACAACAAGACATTACCATTTCGATATATTGCTCCGAATTGTCCTCCACCGCCTCCAAATCAATATCGGACTGAGTCACAGTCCCCGAGTCTAGCTTGCTGAATAGTTCTTCATTGGCAGCTCTAAGTTGGGGCAAAAAAGAGCTCACTCGGGAGAGTACTGTATGATGTCAGTTAGTAAGACGAGTGCAATTCTGCGAACTTTGGAGGTGGGCGTCCATGGAGAATGTCGGATAGCTTGTAGATACCTGAAGAAGCCGAGTCCACCTTGAACGTCTTGGGCTTCTTTGGAGACTTGTCCAGAAGAAGAATATCTTTCAGATGAAAAAGAAAATATGAGTTTTTACTCTCGGATTAAGGACAGGAATGTCCTGACGTTTGGCATACCTGGTGCCGCTGAGCTGTGAACCTCAAGGCGCTCACGTTTGGTCGTTTCCAGATTCGACATTTGCATGTGTGTGTGTAACGTAAGTGCAGACGTAGGTGTGACTTGGCGGAAACAGGTTTCGTTTGCTGCCGGCAAAGTTTTAAACAACTCGAGTTTGGATTTGGGAAGAACGACATTGTGGTTTCGCTTGGTTCATCGATTTCTGTATCCATCCTCAATAACAGCTCGAAAGGGTTTCAGCGCCAAGATGGTTAAGGCGACTTCCGGCACACTCATCGAATGGTAGGTTTTGTCTCGTCCATTGTTTACATCTCCACGAATTCGTGATCAATATGTCAAACCAGTTATGATATTTTCTTTTTATAATCAACTCTAGTGAACCCGCCGCAAAACAGATTATCTTGGGTCTCAATGACCAATATCACTTTATCATAGAAGACCTGGACGAGACCCACGTCTTTATTGATACAAAGCATTTAGATCTTGTTCGGGAGAAGCTGGATGAAATTCTCGAGGTTGGGACTTTTTATTCTTTTACGAAATTCCAAAATCCAGTTCCTTGTCTTTGGTGTTGTGGTGGTAATTTCGCTACTTTCTAAAAAACATCTATTCCGTTTCGTCAGGAAAATACGTATCGCGTACTCGAGGGGCAGTGAACGAGCACCCTCTTGCGCTATCTCCCGCAGCATGCTCCAGTTCGGACTTTTCATCCCGTCGATTGTGTCGTCAATCGTGCTCGCGACAGAAACATATTTTGCACAATGCTGAAAGATGCGGACGCGGCCCAATACAAAGAAACAGCCTTCCAATTCAGCGCAAAAGTTCTCGTTAGCCATGATTCGGAGGGCAAGTGCAAGGTAGAAACAAATTCGACTTCTGATTACCATGGGTGCTTGGGACGTCAGAGGGATCGATAGCAAGGCCAAAGAGCGGAACAGAAGCAAAAGGGCTGTCCTAGACCTTCCTTTCATATTCCTGGCGTTGAGCTGCCAGAATGTGGACAAATGCACCTGAGTAATGCGACATCTGACATACCAAAATCACACATTGCACTGACCAAGGAACATTACCTCTGCATTGTACAAGTGCATAAGTCCCACCATAATCGGAAATGTCAGCGTTGGATCAGGTTGTGTCAGATCAATAAACCACAATATCCCGCCCTCATCAAAACCGCTAACGGGAATATCATGAGTTTCCAACCATGGAAGCGGTGTGGCACCCATTCGGCGTAAGGTCAACGTGACAGATAGGAAGAGGGGTACTTGAACCCAAGGCAACAGAAATGTTTTCAGAGGGTGACAGTTGTGAATCCGATACAGCTCTTTGGCCTGCGCTTTGTACTGACGTATGGAAATCACGTCAATCGCAATTGAGAATATTATAAGCACAGTGAAGGAAGGCGACGGGCGGCAACTCTAATGTTAAAACTCGTCGCGTTTTGCTGACCTGGGCGACACGGTCTTTTGGGTCCGAGTATCGTGCCTTTATCGTATTATTCCAGGCTTGCAATAGTGGTTGGACCCGAGAGAACCGCCGGACTCTTTGTTGTTGCAGTAGTGCTATCGGCAGGGTAATCACACCTCGCAAACCGACTGTCACTCCGACGATTGTCAACCACCATGGAACACCGTCTGCCAAAAACGGGGAAGCGTGTACCCCATGGAAGATAGATTCCAGCGCGTCCAGAGGATATATATAGCTGACCGATCGTCTCTGTTGGCGATTTGCAAGACAACCGTGAGGTAATAGGCATCTTGACCTGAAGATGCGTCGTGTCGTCGTTGTGGCGAAAAGAGATGCGGCGTGTGCGGCGTATGAATTCATATTGCCTTTGTAAAAGGGGGAAAATGTTGTGCAACCATTCACTCCCTAGGCTTGGATCTCGTTCTCGACAAAATGCTTGCTTCCAGTGTCCTCTTCGCTGTTCTTGCCATCTTCCTGGCGACGCCGTCGAACGCCTTGTATTTCTACTTGGAAGGGTCGGAACAGAAATGCTTCATTGAAGAACTTCCGAAGGAAACGACTGTCATCGGTACGCCCACCCGCTTTTAATAAATTTGCGTCTGGTTTACATCCTCGACTTGGAATCTGACTCTTTTGGTGTGGTTTGAAGGGAACTACCGGTCGGAAGAATGGAACGATGGAGCGCAAAACTACATTCAAAATGTTGCCATCGGCATCCAGATCATGGTTGAGGTTTGTATTAAGTCTATTTGTGGGTATACAGCTCGAGAAGCCGATGGCTAGACTCTCACAGCTTCTTTTGAACAGGAACTCCCATCAAGACACAGAGTCGTCAACCAGAAGGGTCCAAGTTTCGGACGTTTTACCTTTACGACCTCGGAAGCCGGTGACCACGCCATCTGCTTGTAAGTAAAAGAACTCGCTTCCCTCTTTCACAGTCTTCTGCTGCCAGGCCTTAACACTTATCAACATCGTTGTGGCAGATCTACCAACACGAGCGGCTGGTTCTCTACCTCTAAGACCGTAAGTTTCCAAATCTCTGGATACCTCTTTGCGGAAAATTGCTTTCGAGCTGACAGTGGGCACTATGTTGGAGAGTGTGGTTCAAACTAATACATATGGTGCGCGCTCCACACAGAGGCTTCACCTTGATTTGCTGTTCGGAGAAACGTCCCACGATACCACAGCGGGCACGAAAGAAGTGCTGAGTGGTAAGCTGAACGTCTCCTGCAAGCGTTTTCGGACCTCTGGTCGAAAACTTTCGTTGATGACTGACTTTCATTTTTTCAGACCTGACCATGAGAGTGCGCGACTTGAACAACCGCGTGAACAACATTAGGCGGGAGCAGCAGTACCAAAGAGTAAGTCTACTGCGTATGTGGTCAGATGGAGTATGCCAAACCGCTAACAAACGATACCATGTCACCAGGAAAGGGAAGCCGAGTTCAGGGATGTCAGCGAATCGACAAATTCGAGGGTGGTCATCTGGACCTTGGTGCAGCTTTTCGTTCTTGGTAAGCCATCCTCCAACTATTTGAAATTCTGCGTTGTCGATCTGGCTTCAAAATTAAGAACCCTACAATCTTCGATCAAAATAGGGATTACGTGCCTGTGGCAATTGCGGCATCTGAAACAATTCTTCATCACCAAGAAGTTGGTGTGAACTTGTTCGCTCTTTCCCGCTGTATCCATCTCATATCCTTCACGGTTTGCACTTTAGTCATAATGCAGAGATTAGTGTACTTCTATTCGAGCTCAGGTGCTTTCTCAAAAGGTGAATGAAGGTGATATACACGGAGTTTACACTCTTGTGCGGTCTGTACACAAAGTTCTCTGGCGGATAAATTTATCCGCTCTGTAGGAAGTATCAGCAAACTTGACCCTGGTGGAAGTCGCGAACCTCCTGCAATGGGCAAATATTGTCAAGATTCAGTGTTATCTCAAAACGAAGGAAGGGGACCGGACTTACCTGATAGATTTGTTCCTGAAATGTTTTGGGGAATGTGGGTTAGACTTCCAACCTGGAACATTTCTCCACCAAAAGAAACCCAGCGAATGATTCTGATTTACCTTCCACTCCTCCACTGTGCGGTCTGCCTCCGTAAAAGACCAATCGAAAGCAACTTCCGCCACCGGTTCATCGGAAGGATCGTGGTAACATGCTAGATACTCGTGTGCCAGAGCTTCAGATGCTGTTATCCTCTTTCGTGGGTCGAAAACCAACATCTTCTCTAGCAAGTCCACCGCTATCAGCACACAGAGCACAACAAACACGAAGTCAGCGTTGTGAATTTTGCTTCGCCTAAAATAAACCACTTCTTCGTAACGAACCTAACGGATCGGCATCCTTGAACCGTATCGAAAACGGAATCTTCTCGCGCTTTGGCAAAGATTGTACGAAACGCAACGTCTGTCCGATTTTCCGGGAATGTGAGTCTCTCCCAAGTCAGGTAGCAAGATCATGGTCTTTCGTCAAGCAGTCCAACTTACATTCTCACTGCCGATCGTTTGAATGACGTCATCAGGCGGTGTGCCGAGAAGCTCAGTTATGATCGAGAATTGGTGGACGTCTGTGGCAGAGAGCATACAAATTGTGTCGGAAGTCAGCATTTGTTCGGATGAGGGTGCATCGACCAAAGAATACTTACGATCCTTCCCGGGGAATAAAGGTTTGCTTTCAAGCATTTCTGTTGGGAAGGGACGTATGGGAAGAAAGTGTAACCACAGTGAGGAAACGACAGCAGGAAAACAAGGAAATTTCGAGAGAAGTCATGGTATGTGCGCGTCAACGGTGTAGAGATTCTCACCTGCAAAAATACAGCCAACGCTCCAAATATCCACTGAATGGGAAGGCAAACAAAATACCACAAACGTGTGTGAATGTCCACCTTTAGAAAATCGATTGTGTAGTAATTCCAGACCCCCTCATTTCATTTAACAAGTCCGGAAGCAAATTCACGAAATACATACCCGCCTCGTCATACTTCTGCCATGTGAGCATAATTTCTGGAGCACGATAGTATCTTGTCGAGACATATCCCGTCATCTGGCTTTCCGTGACGCGTGCGAGCCCGAAATCGCAAATCTTCAAATCGCAGTTCTCGTTTACCAAAATGTTGCTGGGTTTCTTGAATTGTATACCAGATCTGAGTCCATGGCGTGTTTTCGTATCTCGTAAAAACTCGGCAAGCACACAATTTCCAGAGGCTTACCAGATCACGATGGACGACCCCACCAGAGTGCACGTACTGATCAAATGTCAACGAAAATTAGCAGGCTTGTCAACGGTTCCATTCCGATACCCCCCAAAGACGTGTCAAGGCACAAACGAAAGTAATACCTTGAGTCCCCTCTATCGGCACAAGGGGGTTGAATTCGATTGCATGAGTACGAAACACTATTACCAGCGTGAGATACCAAACCGAAACAGTAGAGGATGGGGCTTACCAGCATCTGATACAGAAAATACTGAATAAATTGCGTCTCGAGCTTCCTGGATGCAAGCAATCGGTGCAAGTCTGTCCCCAACAACTCCGTCACAAAGTATCTGGTGAGAGGTGAATTAGGCGAGTTAGCACTATCCGTGAACACGCAAACCAACGACCAGATGAAGAAAATCACCACGAACATACATGTCTTCTAATGGAGATATGAAAACATCCCCTTGATTTTGTCGAAAGGCAGAAAATGAAGGATTAGATGCGGATGGACGGCGCCTTTCGAATCATAACCGTGGCAAGTACTCAGTGAAATAATGTAAAGATTGAGTGGTACCTAGTGAGATAATCTAGAGCATGAAAAGGAACAGAATCTTCGTCAGCCAAGTTCGTTTCCATCGGAAGCCATTCCCGCCAAACCAGCCCTTCCCTAAAACCTCCAACCGCCATGAATGGACACCCACATTGTCGTGTTTGAGATGCTTTAGCAGCTTGAGCTCCCTGTATGTCCGCTTCGCCAAAACTGCCGAACTGAAAGGTCTGACGATCTTCTTTATCGCCACGTTCATTCCAGTCATTTGGTCGCGGGCGGCACTGGACATCGCAAATGAAAGTATGATGAGGTTGTCAAGTTCACACACAATGGGAAATTGGACAACATTCACGACGACGCCCAGTCAGACATACCAAACCAATCCAAAGGCGCCCATCCCGACTGGTTGCAGATCGGCATATCTATACTTGCGGTGACGAGGGAGAAATTAGTGGCGGTGTTTGGAACGAATCCGTGTTATTACGTCGGTCCAAAAATGGGCTTTCGAAAAAGATCCTTGTCACCTACCGGTTGGGTACTTCAAAGACTGTTCCGAAGAGATTGTAGCGCTGGAAGCCGTCAGTCATGTTGTTTGCGTTGATGAAGGCAAAGGTTGTGGTTGAAGTGGATTCTCGAAGACGTTTTGGAACGTCTGTGAACTGGGTTTCGCAAGAAGCGCCTCTGTATGACCTTAGGGGCCAGATTGATCTCCACAAAGATCGTCCGTGACTTCAACTTCGCGCAAAACAGAGTTTCTTCTTGTGTGATTGAGACGCCGCCGAACAGCAAATGTAGCAGAGCAACCCAGGGAACAGACCGCGAAACCAGCCGCAGAAGCAAGAACTCGACCAATGGTGAGGTCCACCGACACTAACTTGGAAAAACGCACAGTGGGAGGAAAAGACCTTGACAATTGTTTATCAAAAAGAAAAGCATACGGCTGACATTGAGTACATTGGACTCGGAGATATAGCACTAAACCGATAAATAACAAAGAGAATCTCTCACAGGGAAAATCAACATAACGGACACTGGAGACATCTCAGAAACAAAATCAAAGGGAGAGAGGTAGATAAGAAAGAAGGAACTAAGGCTAAATAGAAACAAACACATGTTTGTGGTATCAGGAAAAATAGAAACACCCCATGACAAAAACTCGGAACCTTAAAAAAACCATCCCCAACACAATCTTCCCTCCCGATTTGTTTTTTCGTTTCGTTAGCGAGGGGGTGTGGGAGCGATGTGCCAGGTATGACCAATGTGTCGCCCTTGGTACACAGGGAGAAAGAAAAACGATCCCCCCCCCCCCCTTCTACGC
>JADGJF010000296.1:0-24840 GCA_027596845.1 Quaeritorhiza haematococci | reverse complement strand
ATAATGCCCTTCTTATCCTCAGCTTTCCAACCCTTACACCCTTCCATCAAAACCACGAAGCCAAAATAGCAAAGAAAGTGAAAATGACTCACAACAACGAGTCCATATTAGCAAACGTGCTCTCCGCCTGCTCAAAAAACTTAAACACAAGCGCGCTCGAAAAGTCCCTCGATGGGGGTTCATCCATATCGAGGAGCTGACCAAACGTGTTGTGGTCGAAGATCTTGGGGTCGAGATTCTGGAGGTCTGCTTGGGGGTCCCAGGAGAGCATCTTTTGTCTTTTCGAGGCGGGGAAGGTTGGGGTTGGCGAGTTGTGTGCTGTTGGAGGAAGAGAGCGCTGGTTGAAGTGTTGGATTTTTGTCCTTTTTTTTGCCTTTTGCCTTCTCTTTCAGGTTGGGATCTGCCGGGTGAGGAAAGAAGGGTTGGGGGTTTGGGGAGACAAGTGAGGGGATTTTGGCGTTGTCAGGGGTCGCTGAGTGTCGCTGAGTGTCTTGAGTGTGAGGTTTTCTGAGATGGCCGTTTCAACGGTGGCCTCAAAGGTAGCCTGCACGCCGACAAAACAAGAGGGGCTACGGGACAGGAAGAAAAGCAAGATTGTCCTTTGTCTGCTTCTGTCTGCAATGAGTCGCGGTTTAGTTCACTAGGAAGTTGGTTTGTCTGCTGGTAGGCATGCACAAGGATGTGTCACCTCTCACACATCACACACTAAACCCGACGATCTGTAGCCAAAGATCACCTTTGCACGGCAATCCACCAGCAGACCAGCTCACCAACTGCTGCATGGACTCTTAGAAGGAACAGAAGGAGTGCTCAGAGAATGGTCAGGGAACATTGGAACCACACTTTCAATGCGGAGCTCAGCCAGCCCAAAAGCCAAGCCAACATAATCCAACATCTTTTGTCTGACATATGTAAATATTTGTGGCCCCAAGGACTGGCTACGCGGATCTTTCCACCACACGCAAACCAGACAAGCGTATTTGAACGAAAATCGAGAACGAAAAAACCCCAAACCCTTTTCAATTGTATGAAACAGATTTTGTTTGCTTTCGCCCTGTACGCGACTCTCCTGTAAATCCAGTCTTCGCCTTTGTACAGGCCGACCTTTTAGCCACAGAGACCGGAATCGCTGACCAGACTCTCTTCTCCGTCCTGCCTGTCCTGTTCCAGATGGTTTCTGCGGACTCAATATACCTTCCCAATCCCATACCATCCCCACCCCCTTTCGCAAGACCCAAAGAAAGTACAATACGCAGTTCAGGAAGTTCGCGAAATGATTGCGCTATATTACAGTTTTTTGCCCGTACAGTGTTGACATCCAAAAAGCATAAGGAGCTCACGAAGGGCGAATTAGGAACGACGGACTTTCAGTAATCATCTCCTCGAGTCAGCACCTGAACAACGAAACGGAAAACGGAAAAGTCAGCCAGTAAGTCAATAATTGCACAAAGCAATAGCCGGTACGGTCGGTCCGACAAATTTGATGTCGAACCAGACAAAGAATGCCTGAAAGCAACTTATTTCAAACCCAAAGAGAAATGTCTCACCTCTTTGCAGGTTGGCCTGAGCAATATCGTGTGTTCGAACTGCGCGGTGTACGATCCCTTGACATCGCAGAGAGGCGGGTACGGATCTACTGCTCCAGCATCTACCAAGTTTTTAAGGGCGAGTGTGTACTTTGTTTCACCCAACCGGTCCAAGTATCGTCGACAGAAGGCCAATGTGCCGAAGTTTTTCGTGATAGTGTTTAGAAGGGCCTTGGCTCTCGGTAACCTGTCATATTTGAGAATCGGGGAAGTAATTCCGGCAAAGTCAGATATGTGGAGAAGGTAGATCTCTTGAAGTGAGAACGTTGCGATGGTATGATGGCAAGGGCATGCTTTGACTGGATACATACCGCAATGGAACATGCCCTGCATCATATCGCTTCATGTAGTGAGAGCATTCCATGTCCTCGTGGACATAACCTCTCCCAGTCGACCCGAACGTTTCGATGGCGTAGTGTTCACCTTCCTGAAATCAAGATATCCTATGCGATTACGAAACCATACACAAAGGAAACTAAGCAAAGAATCTTGTTGCTTTCTCACCTCCATCTTTGTGGCTTCACCACCTTTCACAATCGGCACTGTTTTGCCAGCGTGAATCTGGTATCGACCGATCGAGTGACCGTTCAGGTTCCTGATTGGTTTCACTGTAAAACCATGGGCAAAGAATCAGTTGATCGCAGATGTGATGGGGCGGGACACGCTAGAATGTGGTGACCCCGAAGACGATTATACTTACCAGTGTAGGTCTTTCCACCAATTGTAACTTCGTATGACTCCATTGTCTCCTGAATGGCTTCACCAACATCACACAACCGCACATCAATACCTGATTCCTAAAGACAGAAGGAAAAAGGCTTTTTCAGTCAAGCGCATCTAACAAAAACGATACATCAACCACAATATTAGCAACGGCACCCACCCTCACGCCGGTGTTGGTGGCATCCTTAACGGCAGCCAAAAGATTGTCATACACCGGATTGAACGCGACCGTGAAAGCACTGTCAATGATGTGACCTACAAGAGATATCCGCACGTGAGCTTGCGTTCACTCCGACAGCATCCTGCCTATAAATCACCAACCATTGATTTGCGTTCCAAAATCGATTTTCATGACATCGTCGTATTCCAACACCGTTTTGTCGCCGGCGTTGGGTGTGTAATGGGCAGCGCAGTGGTTGCGCGAGCAACCCGTAGGGAAAGCGATACCTGGAAAGGTGCGAATCCAGTACGACGAAAACTTGAGTATGGAAGCACGGGATGTCCCAAATCAATAGCTCCATAGTTTTTGAAATGGTAGACAAACCTGCTTCAAGCCCCTTTTCCTCAATCAATGTCCTTGTGCCGTTTTCAATGGTCTCGCAAATTTCGATCATCGACATCCCGGGCTTAATGACCTTTCGCGCGTATGCACGCACTTGCCGGTGAACTTCAGCCGCGTGCCGCAAGTCATTGTACTCGTCGTGATGCATGCGCTCCAGATACCGTTTCTCTTCGCTCGTCATCCTCCACAAGTTGCTACACATCACCAAAGAGATTTTGAAATAGAAGTTTAATGGCTCGAACCACAACGCCTTTCACCCGGCAACCGATCCCCTTTCATGGAGCGGACCGAAGCCAATCGGAGGATGTGACACCTACTCGTCTTTGTAGCTCTGGATTTCACCTTCCGGATATTCTCCAGTGGGGAAAAATTTGGAGACGGGAATGCTTGGAGGTTCGGTTTGTTTCGTTGGTGCGCCAGCGGGAGAAGCTCCGGAACCTGTCCACACGTCGACCACACACAAAGAAACAACAGGTCAGAAAATTTCAAACTTTCTCAAGTGAGCCTCGTGTCCAGCAATAGGAAATTACCACCACCACCAGACTTCTTCTTCGGCTTCTTCTTTTTCTTCTTTTTCTTGGCGACTATCGAATTTTGTCAGGAAAGGGAGTTAGTCATTCCGTATATCCACCGTGGATGGCTAAAGGGCTAGAGGGTTTTGATGATTGAAAGCTTTTTCGACCTTTCCTCCTGAACCTACCCTCTGCGGTCTCATCATCTCCTCCCTCCTGCTCATCATCGTCCTCATCGTCGTTTTCAGCGGGCGTGACGGTGGGTTCGGGGACAGTTTGGTCAGCCGATTTCGCAATTTCTTCCTTCAAAGCATCTTCGGGAACGGCTGCTTGATTTTACCATTTGCAAGAAGACAGTCAGCAACTTATTTTCGCCAACACAGTCAACCTTTCCACGGGTGCAGATGTCAACACAGGAGTAGTTTCTTTACCGTTGCCATTGGCACCAGCAGTGCTCTTCTTTTTCTTGTTCTTCTTCTTTGAGGGGGAAGGCACAGCCGCGGGAGCATTAGCCGCGGCCTCTTGGGCCGCGGAGAGTTCGACGGCGGCGGGTGAAGGTTCGGGGTTCTGTGCGGAGGTCATCGTGGCGTCGTCGCTCGAGGTGGATTTTGATGTGCAAAAAAAGATGTTGTGGTACAAGCCGTAGTGTCTTCCCTCGTTCAAATTCCGTCCAAAACAGACGACTAAGTTTTACATAAGTCACCACTGGAGTTGGCTTAACAAATGTCAGTGGAATTGTTCATAGGACGTGTTTGCACGGCAAGTTGGCTGCTCTATCCTCTAATCATCCTCCTGGCTCGATCCTATTTCCAAAACGATATAGCGAGGCATTTTAGAAAGTCTTAACAGAACAACTAGTAGAGAACCTCCGATATTCAAGCTAGCATATTCAATATTGCACGATCGAGCACGGTTTTTTATAAACATGGATTTCCTTCGAAAATCTCACTTTATGGCGATTTCCGGAAAATAAAGTGGGATCTCCGGAAAAGGTGGAAATCGGAATGGGAAAAAGCATTTTCAAGAATACACCAGAATTCTGTGTAACATTATCTGACACACATCACCATGATATCGCGGTCTTCACGGGCGATCCAGGCTCCAACCACGGTCGTTGCGGCGTCGTGTATATTCCGTGCATCACATTTAGGCATATTCAGGCAGCTTCAGCACCGACCACCGCTGCTCACTAGGGGACTCGCCTCGCAGGCCTCCAAGGAGAAGGACTTTTATAAAGTTTTGGGCGTCCCAAAAACCGCTGATAAGAAGGCGATAAAAGCCAAGTTCTACGACCTTTCCCTCACATACCACCCTGATCTCAACCCCAACAACGAGTCCGCCCATGCAAAGTTCCTCGAAATCAACGAAGCTTATTCCACACTCTCCAACGAAACAAAGCGTCGTGACTATGACCGGTCTCTCTCTTTTGGTTCGGATTCGCCTTTCGACACAAGCCGAACCGGACCTCGCAGGACCGTAAGGCGGAACTCTGGCATCAACCCTGACGAATGGATTCAGTTCCGTGGTAGACGTGCCAACCCGGCGGGGGGTGGTTGGATGGGGTCCCAAAATGTTCGTTCGAACGACGGACGACCCATATTCGATTTCGAAGCGCACCACGAGGCGCACTATGGGCAGGAACAACGAGCCCAAAGAAGAGCGGCGCGGCAATACAAAGCACAATATTATCAGCAAATGTTGGAGGCGGACAAACTGCAGCCGAGGATTATGTTTGGGACGTGGCTGACACTAGCGATATTCTTCTTCTTTTATTCGGGATATGTGGAGATGATTTTTATGGATGATGAGGAGTCTGGGGACACTGCTGTGAACTCCTTTCCAGGTCAAGAAAGAGGACTGCACAAAACGGACATTGATACCCAGAAGGACTATATCGTTCGCTCCACAGCTGCGAGCTCTTTCTATGCCGACCTCATGAATTCTCAACGGCCTTTGGTTGTCCGCAAGTGAAAGAACAGATTAGAGTGCATAAATCCCTGTTACTTGAGATAATATTGTTATTTTATTGCTCACTAAAATGAATCGTAGCCAATTCGTCTGTACCGCTTTTTCCGTTCCAGCATTTCCAGCACAGAGTTAAATGCATCTCCTCCAACCGGCGGCACATTCCACACATATCGATGACGAACTCGATATGCGTTTTCCCTTTTCCTCCTAATGGTGGCTTCATCGATGCTTCGTAAGATACTATCCAGCTCACCTACGCGATGATTTGGGATTTTGATGGCCAAACTTCGATAATCTACCAAATCTTCGAAGGGAAGTTGAGTGCCGTCGGCAAATATCACGGGAACACCACCAGCAATGACGCTGTCGAAGAGCCGAGGTGACCACGGCGACCATCCAGATGGGCAAAGCGAGAATATGGCGGTGGAGATCTCGGACCAATAGTCAGGGCTGTGGAATTGGTGGATATGGTACTGTTCAGGGTGCAGCTTTCCGAGCTGTTGGAGGTACTGGCGAACGCCTTGGCTGTATGCAAAGTCTTCGATGAACGTTCCCCGAAAGTATGCGAACGTGCTTCGATTCGCATGAAGCCAATGGGGGATTGAAATGCTTGTCGACTCATCGGTTCCGACATCTGACGCTACATCATCAGGAAGCATCCGAAGAGCACTCGAGTAGTTGCTGAATGGTGGTATTACGACATCTTTGTGAGGATCGAAGTTGAGGCTCCATCGTATCGTTCCCAGCGTAGTGAGATGTACTGCCGAGCGTATCGTTGATCGCACGGGGTGATCCCAACCCAGGATCTCCGATGCCTGGTCCCATGGAAATACAAATAAGTGATCTGTACCCTCCGTCAAGTTCCAGGCGGGCCACGTCTGTCGAACGTAGTCCAGAACGTTTGCGACGTAGTCTCCAGATTGTTTTTTGCATTCGTCGGTGCTACGCTTTTGCCCAAACACGCAGTAATGATAAAGGCACGTCGAGTACTGCGGAACCAAATACCAGTCTGCTTGTTGTTCTGAAGGGACGAACTGCGGACTTTTCCGAACAAGTTCCGGAAATAACAATTCCATAAAGTACATATCGTTCGCACATTGGGTCGGGAAACTGGCTGGTTTGGCGACCGAATCTGGCACATTGTACACATGTCTGAAGAAGTAAAGGGATCTGGTTGTGACTGGGAGGACATAATTGCTCTTCAATTCCTTGTCTCTGAGAATGAAGACCGTCAACTTACATCCTGACGCTGTGCAAGTCATGATCTATTGTATCAACGCTTTTCTGGAGCCGTAAATCGATGAAGAATCTAAACTTGAAGAGTGAGGGAAATCACTCAGGTTCTGAGAATGCACAATCTGGTTTGTCTTCATAGGGCGAAATTGGCCTGGAACTCACCTGCCCACTATTGCTAAACCAAGCACAATCCACAGATATGGCGAGACCGGCTGTTCTCTCGACCTAGACCGGCTCTCTAAACCCCCTTTGCGTGAGGAGGTCGTCGCCTCCGCAGGTGGACGGGTCATTCTTTTTTGGTTCGTCTTTTGTTTCGGAGTTTGATTTTTTGTGTTCAGCTTCGTCGAAATGGGCGGATTTTGTATTGCCATCCGCAGCACTAACTTCGAACGAGAGGGTAACTACTTTCTGAAGCTCGAACTCGCCCTCGGCAACAGCAACAACAATGGCGGCAACAACAACATCAAAGATCCCGTGGATAAGCTTCCGAAACACCGCACCGAAGTCTCTCAGGAGACGGCGAACCCAACCTTTGATCAGAAGCGATTCGAATTCCCTGTGCCGACCCCGCTTGACTCGAGTTGGGCATTATTCATAACTGCTTGTCGCATTGAACGTCTTCCAGACGGAGGTGCAGCCGTCTCAGTTGTGGGGAGTGCTCGGACACCATTATACGAACTTCTGTCCCCGCTTTTGACACGAAAAACCAAGGAAATGGTCAAAGATCTCGACTTGGGCGCTGGTCTTCTTGCGGCCGCAGGCGTCACGCCGACGCTTACTCCACTACTATATGCTCGCCTTACAATTGCAGTCAGCCTCACTCAGAAACCGGGGCTCGTCGCTGAAAAAGGCGGCCGAAACCGAAAGGAAGCAACATCGGATGTGCACAGATTCGAGGCGCCTGAATTGCCCGTCGCGAAACGGGAGGGCAGCGGAGGATATGGCACGCTACTTCTTGCTCGATCATTGCTGGACCTGACGAGGCAGAGCATTGATCTGGATGATAATGCATCTGTGTTTAGCCAGGCGGCTGAACCGGTGCTAGATCGTCTAGAGGAAGTGCTGGACTCCCCGACCAGGAACGACCCCCCACCCGAAAACGATTCAGGTTCCGTGGCCTTTCCCTTTATGAACCCATCATCCCCCGCAAAACAAATTGTGATCAGCCTCAGTCCCTGCTCGACTTCAATTTGTTGATTAAATGTGACGATTAATTGAAGTATTACGTTGGAAACAGTGCGCAATTTATCGGATGTGATATCACCTGAGAAAGAGACGGAACTTCATAGCACGACCAATGCGATACCCTTGGAGGATAATTCGTTAAAAATTCAGGAGGAAACTATGAAAATTAAAGCGACATTACAGCGTCCAGGTATGTGTCTTGCTTTGTAGCAAAAACGAGCGTACCTTCGATCTTTTTCCCTCTAACACCCCTAAGTGGTTTCACTGTAACTGTGAAAGCTACGCCCGCCAAATCCTTGTTCATTACCACGCAAAATCCGGCATATCCGGGCCAGAAGATCGTGGTGATGGTGCATGACCTGTGGAATTTACCATGGATGCAGAATGCGACAACAGGGCAGCCATCTTTGCCTACAGCATTCGTCACGGTGAAGACTGCCAAAGAAGCTGCGCAAAACAAACGTGCGAAAGCGGCGACTCATGTTAATATGCCATCAAGGTTCCCACTTCCCCTGATCTATCCATATATCATGCCCTGTTCTCTTCTCGAAAAAAGAAGTTCTTTGTCTCATTTATTTCGGCATTTTCTTTCCCTTTCAGGGAGGCTTCCTTTGGCGAGATTCTCGTCCTGGACCTTCCAGAGCCCTACGCACAATCCAACGTACCCTCAATCTTCCTGACAGTCGCTGACAATATCACCAGACGTTTCATGGCCAGATATGTGATTCCCATTTCATGTTCGCAGTTCCCATCACATCGGCAACTGTCCCTGCTTCTCCGGTCAGTGTCGCCCTCTCGAGACATACCAAGTCCATCTCTCCGCGTTTCAATCACATCCATCGATACATTCGTGTCGAGCCCTTACATGCTGCAACGGGAATATGATGACAAAATGGTGTTTTTAGAGCTTGTTCTCAAGGGCATCATGAAGAATCCGTTGCCATTTGCTCAGCGATGTATCGCTGTTGTGAAGGTTATTGCGAGCGGATCGGAGTATGCAGCCAGAATGAAGAAGTTCCAACGGAGGTTTGAGGTATGTTGCATACTTTACGTCTCATTCCTCCCTCTCGTTTGTTTCAACTTGCAAATATCTGCAAATACTGATGTCTGGTTTTACAATGCTTCCGGTCGGTCGGCGCTTACCCATGTTTTTGGGGTTCAGGAAGGCTACCCTCCTACTTTCCCGCCGCTACTACCAGCCGTTCAGCTCGACTTTGATCCGAACGGGAAACTCATCAACGAATCTGATCTGGCAAAGGAAATCTACATCCCGGATCTTGTTTACAACAAAGGCCGGAAGAAACCGCCCGCGATGGTGGCCGGGCGTCATGGGGATGATAGTTCTGGAATCCAGACGTACTATCAGATGACGGTGGCATCGGCTTTTGATGTCAAACCGATGTGGAATCAGTACTTCCTTTTCGTATTGAATATGGTGGGTTGGTGGATCTGTAGGTGAAAGAAGGTCCCCAGGACATGGTTTTGTCGTCGTCTCGTGCCTGACATGCACTGTCTTCGTGGTGTATGCACTGATTTTCTAATTCTTGGTGTCATCCTTTTGTTCTTCAGCTCGAATTCAGTCCGGAAACCTCTTTACTCATCGAGTTCTACCGAGACCCTGCAGTCGTCGTCCAACACTACCACCCTCCCAAAGAAGGAGAAACAGACGGGGATGACAGGGAAGTCGACGAAGAAGAAACAGGTCGGCCGTTAAATGACCTGTTTGGCTACGCCATTGTTCCGCTGGGGGATTTCACTACGTTGGCCATCACGGAATCGGGTAAAATCAAATCTTTCGACGACATACGCGTCCATTTTGTGGGGAGGTACGGAAAGCTACCTGGGACGAGCCGCGTTTTTTGCGCGTTGGACATCAAGGTTCCGGATAATTGGGTAAGACACTGTTAATATGTTTTTTATTCGGCAATGATTACGCCACCAAATAACTGACGTACATCTGCCTCGATTGAAGCATTTGGTAAGCCCAACTCCATTCAAAACACCACGCTTGGACGACCCAAAAGTTTCGGATGACGGTGGTATGGTGGGTGCATATTTCGATTGCTTTGTTTCATTTCAATATAGCATCAGCGAGGCCAGTCAATGTGAGAGACTCAGAAAATAGGACATGTAGATTGGGATTGCTCGCTCACCTCATATTTCTTCACTCAGCCCACGAGCCAAGATGATGCACCCGAAAAATCAAAATCACAAAAAAGCAAACGCAACTTCCGTGATCGCAAAGGAGCGGATGCCTTGCCTGACATGGATTTTGATGAGCTCATCTCCATGGTCAAGAAAGATCGAGAGGAAGAGAACAAGAGTGGGGTTGAAATGTACGCTTGTGATTTTGAGCGAAAGTTTCGTTTTTTCTGATATTGATCTTCAATATGCGTTTAGCACCAATGCAGATCCGACGAAAATGATCTTCACATTCCACGACATCCAACAGCGGCAAAGGCTCATCGATCGGCTTCTCCACGAATTGGAGCTCAGAACGGAAGCTGTGAGGAAAGTTGGCGCGGATTTGTTTGAGCTTCGAGAAGTCAACACGAATCTTGAGGTGAATCGAAAACATTTGGTGAACTGCCTTTTTTGGAGAGGTGCTCTGATGTGGCTAACACCTGTTTCGTTTCTTCCTTCACCGTCATAAGCAAAAAATCCACCAACTTCAACGCAAAATCGCGGACAACGAAGTTACAACGATGCGGCTTCTAAACACGGTCGACATCGATGTCGTGCCCCCCGATGAATTGAAGAAACGCTATGATATCCTTTCAACACCTGAATTTCAGAAATCACACTTTTGAGACTTTGAATCCAAATATGGTTCTGAAATCCTTAATGACATGTTTACCTCTCTTAGCCGAAAAGCTCCAGAAAGAGATGAACAATAACAGAGAACTCACGGAACGCTTAGAGGCTCTGCAAAATAATGCAATCGAAGTATGATGTCATGCTACGCCGCCACCCTTTTTATCGATTGTTTCCAACAGTACTGATGGTCTTCGTTGCTCGCCTTTCCGTCACCGTCAACTGTTGTCAGAGAAATGACCTGGAAAAGAAGTACTTGGAATTGCGTCAAGCGCATACTGCACAGGCGACATACATTCAAAAGTTGCAAGTAAGGGAATGCACAAGAGACGAATTTGAGCGGTAGATGCCATTAGACCAATTTTTTTTCCCTCTCCATAATGGCACGTAGGAGAACCTTCAACAGGCAGCGAAGTACAAGAGCGCCATCACCAAACAGGAGCAAGTCATAAGGAAATTGGAGATACTGTTGAAGGAATCCCTTAGTCCAAACAACAAAGGTTGGTGGAACCCTCTTCCCATTTCCTGTTTCTACTGCGATTATGCTTTCGTTAGTGCACTAATTGTGACCCATCATATGTAGAACGGCTCGATGAGTTTTTTGCGAGTGCAAGGCTGGATCCGGAATCGTTTGATGGCGGTGTGTACAAATTATTGACTGACGAAAATCGCACGTTGAAGGAGAAGCTTTTGCAATTGGAGCGATCTTGCGTTCAGGTTAGTGGATTGAATGATAGACTTTCAAAGTTCTCCACGATGGAACGAAGTGTTCAAATCTTATGATCTAAATGTATGTAGACCGCCGCTGATGGGCTAAAGACAGTAAATTACGAGGAGATGGATGAGCTCCGCAAGGAGCTGGGTTCGCAAAAGAGGAGGTATGGCTATTCATTCTGCGCGTCCAAAAGGCCTGGTGATTTGGTTGTTCTGATTTTTCGATTGATTATCATACACAGGGTCATTGAGCTAGAACAGCAACTCTCGGAAAGTTTGGTTGTGAGTAAATCAACCTTGCTGTGAACGAACAAAGAAAGCCGACATTGACATTCGCAAATTTGCTTGGTTCGAACAGGGCCATAACGCTGGGGAATACTTGAAGACGTATATGAGAGCTGAGAAGGCAGAGGCAAGGGCACAAGTTTTGGAAAACGAGGTAAGTCAGTTCAGTATTTGTCGACGAACTTGCCAAACCTGCCGCACAATGTTAACCAAGCTCTTCCGTTCAGCTTGTTAATAATGCAAAGACCTTCGCTCGACAGCTAGCTGACCTGAAAAGGCAGTTGGCGGAGAAAGACGCAAAGCTGACACTGGGGTCGTCATCACCCTTACCCATCGAGTCACCCTCCCCACCACAATCAGCCTCTCATCCCAAATACGGGGTACCATCTGTTGCAGTAAGTTCAGGTGTAAATGCTTTCTGTCCAAGTCCTAATATTTTGGTTGGCTGAAAGAGTAAGGAGTCAATTTCACCTCCATTTTTTCTTACTCAGCTCGGTTCGACAACCCCTCGAAACTCATCCCCAAAACATCCAAATCCTTCAACTCCACGTCGGCCTTCACCCCGTCTTGTTCCGCTAACGAGTTTCACGGGTATTACGTGAGGAGATATTGCGTGCGAAGTTGTTTGTTTACCTTACAGTATCTACAAGATGAATTTACACTTTCCAACACAAGTCATTTTACAAGCATTCAAATATGATACACGCTGCATGGTGAAGTGTCTATGTTTATGATGGAAAAGATGATATGGGCATTTCTATGGAAATCGTCCACAGTTCCAAAACTTTGTCGCTGCGACGACAAGTAAGCGGGGACCCGACAAGGGGGAAAGTTCTCCTGTTTGATATGTATGCCCCTCTCTTCATCTCTTTGCGTGTTTCTGTCGTCCATCGTAATGGACTGGATGCCCAGGCACGCAAGCATGGAAAACCATACCCCATCCGGATCCACACCGACTAGTGTGCGCATAACTTCCATGGCACGGTCCTGCACTTCAACAGGATAGACCCGTTCGTTGAGAAACGGCCAAACCACATTTCCAATACCCCTTACGTCTTCGACCCTCATGGGTACATCCCGCAAGAGACTTGCGACACATTCCAGCATCGACGCCTGCAGCTTGAATTGCACGGAATGTGTCGAGCTCTGATTGTTCGTGTCAGATTCTTCTTGCCGCCGAACGTGGTTATGCTCCCCTTGCATCTGCCTTGCGAGCAACTCGAATCTAGGCCAAACGTCATCGACAATACGTTTCGATACGAAGTCCCGCACATGCCTCGCCAAAACTACAATGAGCTCGGCTGCTTCCAAGGCCACAAAATGCTTCGAATCTGCGAGGCGTCTGACAATGATGGGCCATAAAAGGTGCACACTCGGGTTTAGGTCCGTTGGGCGTGTTGAGAGGACGGGGATGCAAGCCCGTACAAGCCGGAGGACGATGCTTCGAAGTATAGGGTCATCGGTTCCTAAGAAGTGTTGGCATTTGGTTAGGATCTTGAGAGCCAGGGATTCCGCTTGGGTTGGTTTGGGAACCTCGTCTCGTGGGTGGTCAGGGCCTGCTGATGATGTTGATGCTGATGTCGGATCTCCAACGTCTGGAACGTCATCCATTCCGTCAGCGCCTCCCTCTTCCTCTTCCTTTTTCTTCTTGTCCCTGTCCGTGAAAAACTTCCCAACATCGTCAATCGTGCGATTTTCGGAACTCAACCGCTCGTCAATTTCTTCCGCCTCTTTTTCTTCCGCCTTGATCTTGAGAAAGAAGTCCCGCATCTCGACCGAACAATCAGCCAGAAAAGGCACCTTTTGTTCGAACGACTGATGATCTAACGATTTCCCCTCGATGGCGGCCGATTCTCCTCTATTTACCTCCGCTGTCGTTCGCGCTTCGTTCGGTTTATCCAAGACTTCTACAAGGGCGCACAGCACCCTTATGAGAAGCGGAACTAACGCCGGATGGTCCATGTACTGGTCGTCGATTGCCTGCAACACATCCTCCAAAACGTCGTCCATGTACTTGACAATTTCGACGCCGGCAACCGAGATCGCGGCCTGCAACACTTGAGGGGAGCGGGGGTTCAACGTGATGTAGCGGAACTTGAGTGCTGCTGTATTGACGACGTAGTCAACATTGGATAGCACTAGCGATCCCACGTCTTGATCGGTGCTGCCTTTCCCACAAACTCTGGCAATGACCCGGAGTGTCGTCATGGCGGAATCGCTCACCACCTTATTCGCACCACCAAGCTTCTCGAGAAGCGGATAAAGGACGTCAATCAGCAGCATATCGAAATCTCGATCGAGAACGATGACTGCATTTCCAATGCCCTCCAATACGAGACTGATCGTCAGAATGTTGTGGTTGTACGAGGAGACGCCGCGATGTTCCTCCTCGAAGTGTACATCTTCAAACTTGTTGCGCAGTTGCAGCAACAACTGTTCATCTGCATGACCGGTAGGATATTCGAGAATGTCCAGCCGTAGATACTCCTGCACCATCATCCTCACAGCCGAGTTCTTCTCCTTTGGTCTGAGCATCTTAAATCCACCCGCGACATCGGACACATACTGAGAGATGCCGATTCCCGCCATCCCCAAAGACATCTCATTCAAAACCCAGATTGCCTGCGACTGGAACATTCTCGGACCCTCTTCGGAAGAAATAAAATTCAGGAAATGATCGAAGAGATGCGGTACGTTACCGAAATGCCCCAGAAGCCGACAAAAATGCGCGATCGCCTCAACGACCGCATCTTCATGAAAGTATCTGAAGTATCTTCGCGGAAACATCCTTGTTCGTTCCCCCAACGCATTACCAGAGCTTGTTGCCCCACCGCCACTTTCATTGATGGGCGCTTGTCCTGAACCCGTGAGATGACCATACTGCCCCACCAGCAATCTATCCTCCACAATCTTGACGTCCGACGTGTCGAAAGTCAAAATTTTTAAAAGTCCTATCGAACACTGATCTAAAGAAGCGCTGAGGATGGTAGAAATGTGTTCTCTCAACAGAATCACGTAGCCGTTGCACAGCCGTAGTGTTTCGAGCTTTTTCCGGTCGTCTGCTTGCATCAGCAATCGCGGAAGCGATCCCAATAAACTCTGGAAACTCGAACCAAGCAGCTGGTGGATGTCGATACGTGTTTCAAATATACTTGACACGCGATGGATCGATTCGAGGCTGTATTTTCGAACTTGTTCGAATTGGTCGGTGAGGTTGAGGATCAGCGTTTCGAGGAGTATAGGGACAGTTTCGAGCAACAGTGCAGAGCACTTCACCACTATGTCGGTCGTGATCTTTGACAGAGCCAACCTAACTTTCCAGTGTTCATGATCGCGCACTGTCGAAACAAGTCGGAAAACGCCGTGTAAGCGTGGCAGTACGGATGCTAACCAGCGCTCGTCTCGCACCTGAAATTTGGGTACTTTGCTGTTGGGGTTCTTTGGCGCTTCTGCGACAGCTGTGTCCATTTCCATTACAGCAACCGTTCCAGGTGATTGAGAAAGCCCTTCATCGACCATAGAGTCATCCGTTCTTGCCTTCCTCGCCATCATACCCTGTAGGTCGTCCCACGTAGCGGCCGTCGCTCGAACGAGGGTTGGATTCACATCTTCAGCGAAGACCCGGCAGATGATTTCGGAAAGAGTGTTCAGGCAAGCGACCACAAGCTTGTGGTTCTGTTTCCGATCCCGCGATATCACTTTTGAGTAAGCCGAGACGCAACCTGGCACGATCTGGGTCAACAGGTCGGGATCCTGAACTATGTCAAATAAACGCTGTTGCGCATCCAAAGCAGCAAGTTGCAAATCCAAATGTTTTCGGTTTTCGGTAACATCCAGCAAAACCGCAATTATGTGAGCAACCATCGGCTGATATTCCCGTTGTTTGAGCAACGCGGCCGGGTCGGCAACCTCTCGTTTTTTCAGCATCGAGACAAGTGGTTCCTTTTCAACCTTGAGATCTCTATTCAGTCCCACTGTATCTGGTTTGAGAAGCTGCAAAACGCACTTTGTCGCAACAAGCTGTAACTCTTCGGATGGCAACGAAGGTGGTGACTTGGTCCGGATAACTCTTCCGTGCGAGATCAATAACGGCAGGCAAACGAGGAGTTCCCGAAACGTGCCGATGGAGATCGTTCGGGGTGGGCAACGTGTTAGAACAAGGAGCATGCACCGTAAGCCCGACTCAACGCTCGCTGTCGAAGCCGTGGTCGACTTGAACATGTGGAAGATGGGGAACAAAATGTAGTCCATAAGACCGACGAACACGCCCTGATCGTCCTGTAACTGCTCGATATCGCGACGCAGCTTCTCGAAAACATTGTTTTCATCGTGCCGAGGATAAGACCAACTGCGGTGCTCCATAGCCTGCACACATGCTGGTTTGAGCTGATCACACAGTTGAAAAGGAGAGTATGAAAAGTGAATCGCTGTACACGAGAAGGGTTAATCAATGCTTATGCGCAACATACCCGCACAAAGGCCTGCTGAAGTCGTTTTTCGATCTCTTCACTCATCTCCTTCTCTACCCCTTCCAACACTGAGTTTCTTGTACTACCGCTTTCCTGGCCCTTCAGTCCTTCACGTTCAGAAACGTTGAAACCACACATTTTCGAACAGTTCCATGAATTAAGTACGTATGGAGGAAAGCCCCTTCCCGCTTGTTGCATTCGGCTCCCAAATTCAGCTGACGAAACGGTTACGTTGTGAAATCTGGGAGCCGAAGGCACCAGGAACCCAGCTTGAGTCAGGCCACTCTACAATGGGCTTGTCGAGAATGAGGAACTGTTCTTCAACGCTGATCTCAACCGGAAAACATAAGTTGGGGCAAGACGGGCAGTGGACTGAAAATGTGCACGGAAACCCGGTCTTTATTGTTAACGACTTGAGGAACGCAGAAGTGCTTGGGAACTTGAAACAGTTTATGCAACCCAGGTTCGGTGTGCATGGAAGCGTCGAAAAGGAGTTGGAAACCGCTAGGGTCTGTTTATCTTTCTCCAAACAATAGAACGAATCGAAATGATAGGCCCGATTTCTCAGAATGAAGTGAGAATAAAAAACATTTGATGCAGTCGAGAACCTATATCTAAAAATACCATCTTCAAAAAGTCAACCGTGCGAAATCTGAAAATGTGGAACGACCGAGTGGAATTTTCATCAAAGCAAACCGACGCTGAATCCGGCGGAACGGTTTCCAACCAATCTGCATCAGTTGATGCATGCAACCCGGCTGGACGCAAATGCGCTCTGTTCTGGGATTATGAAAACGCGGTATGATTCAAACACAAATCTTTGTTCATCGTTTCTCCACGTCGATCTTACGGTGTTCGATTTAGCCTGTACCGAGTGGAGTCCCCGGTTATGTAGTTGTTGAGCATATTCGAAAGGTTGTTCACCACTTCGGCGCGATAACTCTGTTCAAAGTACGTAATCCAGCATATCCAGTAAAGATTCCCCTCTGCTGTGAAGCTGACAACTCAATGAACCTGATCCAAACCTTCGGGAAAAGGCATACCTTCAGATTGGAGAGACCACCAAAAAGAGTTTACGAAGTGAACTGCAGTCTTCTGGAGTAAGTGTTGGCACATTTCGGACCGCAGATTGACGAAAGATCTTGCTCAGCAAATTGCTTTTTCATGAAGGTTTCTTTGACAGATACTCCACACAACGCACGGAAAGTAAGTTTGTCAGCCGCGTCTGATGGTTGGCAGGGTAGTTTGAAAAAGCTTCGGTGTTGATCATGAAATGTTTTCTTCACTTTCTCGTTAAAGGATGCTGCAGATAAAATGATTTTGGTCGATATGCTTTCTTTTTGTATTGATAATCCTCCTCCGGCGTAGGTTTCCTCTTCTTCATCTCTAATATCCCGATTTGATTTGAGCACAACCTTACCCTCTCCTCTCCGACACATTCCAATATCTGTAATGAAAGTACCATAGTCCTCATTTCTGGAGATCGGGACTTCGTTTACGCTTTGTCAACCTTGCGAAACAGACGGTGAGTATGATTGACTTTTAATGAAACGATCTGACAAGACAAACTGAACCATGAACCTGGCCCAAACAGCTACAACATCGTTCTCATAGTCCCCAACAAAGGTGCCGCGACGATTCTCAAGTCTCAGGCCAACACAGTCTTAGAATGGCGCTACGATGTCCTAAATCAGGATGTAATTCAAGCGCTTTCAAATCCCTCACCAGACGCTGACAGAAGCGTCACATCAAATGGTGTTCAACGGTCTGGTTTCCGCATGACGCCTTCAGGCAGCCGCGAAAACTTGAAAGATGGCACACTTTCGTCTTCGGCGTCCATGACCGATATCAGCGGCACCTTTAGCAACAAGGGGAGTGAAAGAACCTCCCCCAAAAAGGCTGGTGGAGCATTACCTAGAGATAACAGTTTATCCTCATTGACGCAGATGAGGATAAGCACTACAACAGGGCCCGAGGAGGAAGAACCTGATGTCTTGAGGTCGCTGTTGAGGTAAAGAGCACATGGCTGCTGTCTTGATGAGTCGGCGTTGAAGCATCCTTCCCATTTTTTTGTAAAATGAAATCACTTTCCCACCTTTTTTTTTGGCCCGATCGAAATGTAATCCCAGCCCGCAAGCACCAGGTTACTTCGATTTACTGGTGGAGGTCCTCAACAATTTGAAGCTTTCGGGAGGTACGGTGTACTTCTCAACGACCCATAAATTTTATCAGTACAACACCTAGGAAAACACCTGACCCGTTTTCCTGTATCCACAGATTATCAACCAAAGAGGACAAAAGTTGCTTCCGAGTTGTTGAGTCGAAACCCACTTTTGTGCCAGAGAGCAAACGTCCACGACGTCAATGGTGTGTATCAGAAAGTCCATTCACCATTTTCTATGTCCTTTCCAACGATTACCACTGATTTCTCAAACTCGACCATTCCTTGTTTAGACTACATGGAGATGGCCGCCCGCGCAGGAATTATCATCCTGGGACCGGGGAAAGATGGTTGGGTTTCGATGAACGACGACTTCGTAACCCGGTTTTGACAAACCGGCCTTCCCATTTTTGCATTTATTAAATAGGCCAAAGTAGAAGTGCGAAAAATCATCTTGTGTCTATTTTTGACTTGTATCAGCAAAGACGCAAAAGAAGAAAGGGAAACGCCATGCCCTCGAAGGCTCGATCTTTCTTTTCTGACGTGCCTGTTCCTGCTCCCAAAAATACAACCGACTAATACATTTCAGCCATGATGAGGGTGACAAGCGCAGTCCATCCCGTGAATGGATGCGAACGTTTGCCCTTTCCGTCAATGGCTGAATATTGTTCCCAGACGTATCCGGTGGCCCGGTATTGCTACAAAGGAAAGGGGAAAGCGACAAATTGAACCAAGATCAGAAATCAGTTCCCACGATGAATACAGGGAGGAATAGAAAAGCAATTACCTTGTACACATTGTCGATTATGTTTTGTCTCAGCTCTTTGTAAATGGTCTTCGCCTTTTCCTGGTAAGGACCCTCGACATTGATGTAATTCTAAGCAAAATGAAGGCGGGTTTTTTGTAAGAGACACGTACAACCACTTCGTGTCAGACAGACTCTTATGGATCGAAGTTCTCGACTGATTGTTCGTACCTTGTACAAAGAAGATAGCGCCAAGTAGTTGATGTTGATCCATATCGGTCCCCGCCAATAGTTTTCATTTGTACCAAAATACGGGTCCGACTTTGACAGGGAGGCCAAACCGTACCTATTTTTTCCACATAATCAGTGATGAACGTGGCGTGCCGTGATGCATTCCGATATTACTCACGGGGTCCAGAGGTGCGCGGGGTCATGCATCAACTCGAGGATGGCTTCGAGGCGGTCCGAGTCGGCGGGTAGGAGCCCCAACAAAAGGGGGAATAGACTCAAGAACCCCTTGTGGACGACAAAAACGGATTTTCCTTTTTTTGAAAGGGTGGAACATGTTGTAGTTGGTTGATACAACCATTTTTGGTACCATAAACGCAAAGCGATTTCATTAATACGCGCCAATTATAACAATACGAATAAGATTGAAAAGGTATTGATTCGCTTACCATTTGTGTCCACAGTAACATCACAGAACGATTTCGACGCCGGATTCCAATGCAAATCTAGTCAGGACGTTGATAAAGAGTGTTAGCAGGGAAAGAAATAGAAACCTTAGTAGCGTTGATGATTCGAATAAATCGTACCTTCCAAACTCATCAATATTCCCTCCAAATGCTTCTCATACATTTGAATATCAGAGTTCTCGCCGAGCTCCTGTGCAATTTTAGCGAGCGACTTGGCCATAAGCCCAACCCACGCGATGAGATCCACGTGGAGTTCTCCCGGATGAGGCGGCGAGGCGCGCGGATAATCATCCAGACCTGCAATATCGAATGAGAAAGGAAGACTACTAAGTCGACAGGGCGTCCATCTAGCGCCATTCTGCGCTTAGCTGACCGACTCTCACCATACCTGAGGTCAGAGTATGTTGATCAACCCGTCCGCGCCACCTGTACGCCTCCGAGCTACGGCTCTTCCGTCCTGGGTACCCCTTGATGTCACCCCATTGCGTTTTCCGGAACCACTCGTATTGGCGTTTGAAGTGCGGGTAAACACTCTTGAGGTACCTAAGGGTCTGGGAATGGTCCGCAAGGAACTGCTTGGTGATGAACATTGGGTCGTCCGTCGTCAGGATATCGCTTGACATTGAGTCTGCAAGATGGCGGTTGGTATGAAGAAAATGCATCACATTTCAGCAAGCTTTTTATCCTTGTTTTAAAGCACTCGCAAACAGATTCCCGCGAACCAACCCTGAATTTTCAGTGGATCGATCTGCTGGTTTGCTGAAGATCGCTCGAGAAACTTGAGAAGCGCAAGAACCAAAGTCGGCGGATTTGCGTAGTGCGGATACTGTGTTTGGAACTCTGCGGGGACCTAGAACCGGGTGTATAAAGAAGTGAGCATTACAGAAAGGACGTGGTGAGACGATCATCAGAGCAGCAAAAGATACGATCACCACATGCACTGAACAAACCTTGCTTCGAGCTTCTTCGCCAAGGATCTGTTCCCTTGCAACCCATCCGTTGCCATCAATGAGGCTTGCCCAATGTGAGATGACGTCCAAACTGGGAGAGAGCGAAATACGTCAGTATTGGAGGTTGGAATCTATTCACAGCAACCCAAAGAGGAACACACTGATTTCTTACCTCAAGTCATTGTCCCAAGTTCCAACCAAAAGCTGGTGAAATCCTTCATCCCTGTTATAATCAGAAAAATGTAAACCAACGCCGAATTAGTAAGGGAATGGACGGGAATTCAAGTACTATCTGTGCGATTGCTTGTGCTTCTCATACCACAAAAAGCCACGAGGAAAGAATGGCCGAGAAGGGACCGCAGTGAAGAGAGTTGTCGGCCCCTCAAGTTGCGGATTGGGTTGCGGTTTAGCACGTCTAGGCAACCCATCATCAAAGTAATCATCGTCGTCTTCCTCGTCTGCGTCAATGTAATCGGTCGGTTCGTCCTCATCATACCCTTCCAAGGCGCGATCTACGATGCTTGTGCCATGGAAATACCTGCCAAAGACCCATTTAAATCATTATAACAAAAGGATAAGGCGAAATATCCCATAATGAACTATTGCGTGCCAGCGCTTACCCAAGACCACCCAACATATTGCTCATGATAGCCTGCGCGAACTTGATTTGCGCAGGTGTGAACCCCTTTTCTGTCAACTTGAATGTTTTCTCAAAGCGGTTCCGGAACGTCTCAGAAGCGTCATCAAACAATTTTGTCAGGGAATCGCCGTGTAATGGACGTGCTGCAATTAGGAGAATTCGAAGTCAACCACGGGCTGTCAGGGGCGTCATTTGAACAAAGGTGTCTATTACCGTCTGCTTCTGAAAGAGGATTCGAATGTGATCGGGCAGATTTTGACAGAAATACCACGTCAAACTGAACAAACCAGCGGAATGAAAGTAGTTTTGTCAGACACAGTTGTACTTTGAAAATCAACCCCCCTTAGTGGTGCATTCGTCCTTTAGCACACGTAAACAGATCTCATACCTGAAATGGGGCTTTCAAAGTCTTCTGGACGATAAAAATATTGGGATCCGAGTTCGTTACATCGGGCATAGTGAAAAGATGTGCCACGTGTGGAAGCGGATTTCCATATGTTTTGACAAGGGTTTGAGCTTGACTCAATAGCACGCTTTGGATTTCGTCTGATACGCCAAAGAAAAGAAGAAATTCGTCAGCCCCGGGAGTGTTTTCCATACGCACTAAAAAAATCATTAATACCAACCTTTGACTTTCCAAGTGCTTCCCTTCGGCATGAACGCCGCAGTGACATGCGTGCGTTCCAAATCAGGTAAATCCGGTCGATCTGGGTCAGCCTCCACGGGTGGTTCATTATTCGGCCCTTCAAGGCAATATTTGGTTTGTGATGGCATGTGAGCATCAAGACACTAAATAAACGGTTTCATCTGTTCACTTTCAGCATACCGTCAACAATGACAAACGCGAAATCTCCCAAAGCTGGAGATGTTCCGTTAATAACGACGGGCTCTGAATATCCCTAGAAAATGGAATGAAAATGATCGAATTAAGTGGTTCGTTCGGATCGGCAAGATAGGTTATGATCTTCCGCTACCTTCGAGTCATATTTGTTCCGCAAGTGCAGAGACCCAGCACCGTCGTTTGTAATGTAAAACATGACATTTACGTAGGATTCTGAAGTGCGCGTGTTAGACTTATCTTCACTTTGTTTTAATGGCACTACATAGAGAACAGATGCCACGAGCCTTACCCTGATTTTTTGCCGGGTTTCCATGCACTCTGACAACCCAGTCTCCACCTGAGAGATGAACATAAGTCCAGTGGAAAGAGTTAGGTTTTGAAACCTCCAGCCAGTTGGGAAGGATATACGCGTACGCGTGGACATACCATTCTTCCCCCCAGGAACTTTCAAAAATTCCGTAGAAATGGTAATATTGTTAGGTTTATCGAGGATCTTCTGCAACCCATAGTTCCGCCCGTCGTGCATATGCCAACCGTAGCTGGACATGTCGTCACCCTGGTCGCATGCATGTCGAATCCGGTTGAAGGACGATAGATCGTGCAGACCAAACCAAGCAAGACCCGTCATTATCGACGAAGGATGTCGAGTTCTGGTCCCGAAGTAGAGGTTGGGTCGATAGGTGCCCCATGCCAAAGAGTCGTTATGAAAGCGAGAGAAAAGGGCGTCGTCCGCAGCAACGACCGCCGTCGGTACCGACAGCAAATTGAAGACCCCGATTATCGCAACCGTGGCGAGTTTCTTGAAATTCATGGAGCTTGACGATGCGCGATTATGCTGTGCTCCAGGGGGGGTCGATGGCATGCTGAGAACAACCAACGCGGTATTTGTGAGGGATTCGACGCTGGGCGTTAGGTCACACACTTGGTGTTGTGCAGGGGCTTTATGCGGCGTGGAATGTCACCCGTTTCGCTTTTTTGGTATTCTCTCAATATTCGTCGCCCCTTCACCTAAGTATTTCCTTCGGGACGCGATGCTCTTCGGATCTTGAAACGCTATCAGATGGTGTGAAAATGGTGAGTTCGAGCTTTCCAATCCTTGCCAGTGGCCTTTTCTCTGTAATGCCATCTGTCCTCACTCGTGAAGTTCTGAACCAAACTAATTGACCCTATCTCTTTTTAGGTGTGCTGTTTAATTCGGTCGCCAACTTTATTCTGTGGCATAACTTCGACATGCGGAACAGAGCAGCACTCTTCCTTTACATGACTGAATTGACTGAATTGGTTGATGACTTTTGCAAAGGAGTTGAATGAATGAGTACTTTGCAATCCTTGCCGATGACTTGCTCCTGGTTCAGGGTACGACCTAGTTTCTGGGAAGCCGGGATGCAAGTCGGTTGGTTTTTTTGCACCCAGTCGCTTCGCGCTTTGATCATACCTACTCTTGGTTGCTCTGGTACACCCCTGAAACTCTGGAAGAAAGTAAGAAGAATCTCTACGGCTGTGCGCACACGGCTCATCTGTGGATATATTTGAACAACTTGCTCTTTTACACTGGAATACTGAAATCCTATTCATATTTGCTACTAAACATGCCTTTAAAACAACTGTGCACTATCTACAGGGGGTGAGTTGGAGGACACAAGCAGACAAATCAACTGCATGGTATTCTCTTCTCGCCAGCATTCTTCCTCAGTTGCGGAGGGCGATCATTCTACGAGACAGACGTGATCTGAGCCGTCTTTTTAAACCGAATAAGCCACCAATACTCTCCACAATGTTGCCGCCAACATCTGCAACTGCATCGACGGCGGTTTGTCCAGCATCGGCGACAGCACCCGCAGCGGCTTGCGCTCCGTCCGCAACGGCACCGGCGGCGGTTTGTCCAGCATCGGCAACAGCACCCGCAGCGGCTTGCGCTCCGTCCGCAACGGCCTCGGTGGCGGTTTGTCCAGCATCGACAACAGCACCTGCAGCGGTTTGCGCTCCGTCCGCTACGGCACCGGCTGTGGTTTGTCCAGCATCGGCGACAGCACCCGTAGCCGCTTGTGCTCCGTCCGCAACGGCACCGGTGGCGGTTTGTCCAGCATCGGCGACAGCACCCGCAGCGGTTTGAACACCATCAGCGATAGCACCTCCAATCGTCTTCCCAAGTTCAGCGAATTGGGCGGCCTGTTCCCCAAGAACTTGTTTGGCGGTGTCCAAGAAGGCGACTTGAAGGCTGAAGAGCAAGACGACCGACTCCTTGGCGACTTCTCCCCAGTTTCCGTCGGCGGCTTCTTTCAACACCTCGTTCCACGAACGCGTAAATGTCTTCTTGAGGTTTTCGATAAAGAGTGGACCAGCGCTGACGAGGAAGCCCACAGCGAAACCGCAGACGAATCCGAGCGCAGGGCCTCCGACGATGGTGCATCCAACCTCCGCAGCAGCGCCGAGGACAAGCGACGCGACACCCAGGACACAGTCTTGGGTGGAACCGGTTTGGCAAGTGTTGACGATGTCGTAGATGATGATCGGGGCGGCGGCGACGGTGAGGCCAGTGCCGAGGTTGTCCATCACCTTGGCGAAGCGACCAAGAACTGTTGACAGACTTTTCGTTTCGACTCCGGGGAGGGCAGCAGAATCCGGAACAACGCTGGAGAGGGCTTTGCACGGGCCTGGTTGTCCGGGAACAATACATCCGGGGCCTTTGGGGAGATCTGGGGATGGTGGAAGACGACCAGGAGCATCGGGCGCTGGGGCGGGGGTGTCAGGTAC
>JADGJF010000295.1:0-18704 GCA_027596845.1 Quaeritorhiza haematococci | reverse complement strand
GCCACTGAGATTTTCGAATCCTCGACGGTTGCGTCGTCGGTCAGCCCGCCCACGACAGTTGCAACTACAGTTCCTGCAACAACTGCAGGTCCAACTACAACCGGAGTCGTCGTTGAAACGAGTGCTACGGAGATTTTCGAATCCTCTACGGTTGTTTCGTCCGTTAGCCCACCAACCACAATTCCAACTGCAGGACCAACCACCACTGGAGTTGTTATCGAGACAAGTGCTACGGAGATTTTCGAATCGTCAACTGTGGTCTCGTCCGTCAGTCCGCCCACGACAGTCCCAACTACAACCGGAGTCGTCGTTGAAACTTCTGCCACTGAGATTTTCGAGTCCTCAACCGTCGTTTCTTCAGTCAGCCCACCGACCACGGTCGCAACTACAATCCCGGTAACAACTGCAGGCCCAACAACAACTGGAGTCATCGTTGAAACTTCTGCCACTGAGATCTTCGAATCATCTACCGTCGTTTCTTCAGTCAGCCCACCGACCACAGTCGCAACTACAATCCCGGCAACAACTGCAGGTGCAACAACAACCGGAGTCATCGTTGAAACTTCTGCGACTGAGATCTTCGAATCCTCCACGGTTGCATCCTCTGTCAGCCCACCGACCACAGTCGCAACTACAGTCCCGGCAACAACTGCAGGTTCAACAACAACTGGAGTCGTCGTTGAAACCAGCGCCACTGAGATTTTCGAATCCTCGACGGTTGCGTCGTCGGTCAGCCCGCCCACGACAGTTGCAACTACAGTTCCTGCAACAACTGCAGGTCCAACTACAACCGGAGTCGTCGTTGAAACGTCTGCCACTCAGACCTTCGAATCATCTACTGTCACCTCCTCTGTCAGCCCACCGACCACAGTCGCAACCACAGTCCCGGCAACAACTGCAGGTTCAACAACAAGTGGAGTCGTCGTTGAAACCTCTTCAGCAGCATCGACAGTTGTTGTTTCCACCACCGGAGCTGTCTCAACCACTGGAGCGATCTCAACTACGGGAGCTATTTCCACCACCGGAGCTGTCTCCACTACGGGAGTCGTTGTCGAGACCACTACTGCATCCTCTGTTATTGCGACCACAAGTTCAGGCACTTCCTCCTACATCCCGTCACCCACCATCGGCACTACCGATTCCACCCTCACTCTTACGGCGACAACATCTGCTGGTCCATCTACATCAGTGATTGTGACAACCGGCAGTGACGCTTCGTCCACCGCTCCTCCAACCGTTGTTATTTCCACATCACTGGTCGTGGGTACGTCAACCGTGTCTGCAGGTACTTCTCCCGGTGTGCAATCAACCACTGCTGAAACTTCCCCGGTCGTGACATCAACCACTGTTGGAACTTCACCCGGTGTTTCGACTTCAGCGGCGACAACGCTCTCGTTGCCTCCAACACTTTCATCCACCGGAACTGTAATCGTGCCGCCTACCACAGCTGCCACAACTACGGTTGACGTCGTGACCAGCCTCCCGCCGGTTTCAACATTGACCACCACCACCACCACTACTACTACTACCACGACAACAACCGCTCCTCCTCCGCCCACCACCACTACAACGACAACGACTACCACAACGACGACCACAACAACTACTACAACAACTACCACCACCACCACCACCACTGCTCCTCCTCCCACCACCACAACCATAACAACAACAACCACAACTCCTCCGCCTTCCACCACAACCACCACCTCCAGAACTCCAACCCGTTCCCCAACCAGAACACTTCCAATCAGTTTCCCTCGACCAACCTTTTCAGTTGGACGGTCTCCCTTGCCAACCAGGTCCACGGCAGTTGCAGTCACAACGACCAGAACTACGACAACTCCCACCACCACCACCACAACAACAACTACAACGACCCCCACATCGTCCTTCACCCTCGCAACTCCCCCTATCTTTGTGGTTTCTCCTCCACCGACTTTGCCTCCTTTCACAGGTAAATATGCTTTGATCCAGCTCGCGTTGCCAAATTTATGTCTTTGCCTTTTATATCCTTATCATGTTGCTAACCCTCGATTACATTTTCTCCACATCCAGCCACCACAACGACCACAACAACCTCACCGACGCCTAGCCCCACACCAACCTGCCCGAGATGCTCTTGCCGTGATGAGACGGATGAAGAAGCCTACCTTCGTCGTTGCCAAATTCTTATGGAGCTCCGTGATTGTATCAAGCGGCTTTGGGACCAGCTTCGGTGGTTGCGCGTCCGGTCAGTCGGTGTTGGGACTCACAGCTTCGACAAACGCGGTGACGAAAACCTCTCGCCCCTCCTCGCTAAACGTCGCCTGCAACAAGCCAAATCCATGCAGCTGAAGCGTCGCAGCAACGGCATCTCTTACATCTCTGGCAACGTGCATCGCCCGACTCGTGGGCACATCTGGCAGAGCAGTGTTCGTGATCAACGTGACTTCATCCAAGATCAATGTCCGGCGAGCGGCGGCTTGAAGAAGAGGCTCATGGCTCGTGATGTTTCGCTCAACCCCGACCACGACTTGGACAGAATCAGCGCACGTGTCCGTGGGTTGCGCCGTGATGGAGTGTCTTTCAAGGCTGCGGCTGCAAACGGCAATTGATTGACTTCGTTATTGACTTTATCATTTTCTGAATGATCGATTCTGTCATTTACTTACCCCTATGGGATTTGTACCTTGCTGAACTTCTTTTTTGCTTCTTTTAACTTTTTGTATCGGATTTCTCCATATTATATCTTCCGTTATTGATTTGCCTTCCCATTAATGTCTTCGATGAATTCTTGTGATTTACATATTTTGAAACATGTCCGAGCTTTCTTTTGTTTTCTTATGATCGATCGAAAGCCATTGCAGATATGTTTTTGCTTTCATATATTTCAAAAGTACTTAATTCCAAAGTGTTGTTTTATTTTTCTATTGATATCGAAAATATATATGGTGTCCAATGATCCCGATTTCAAATGGCAAATGGAGCTCACAACAAGCTCAAAAGTATCTGGTGATTTTCTGTTCCGAGTTTTTACTTCCACTCACCACCACTTGAATGTTTTTATCAGTTTCTTCACACGCAAAATATCGCTTCGGGAATCCTCAATCGTCCCTTACATTTTAGTAGGGGAGGGTAGACCGAAACTCGCACTCTCAGCAATATTACAGTGTTCGCGAGTGATGGATAGTCGAAGGTCCAAAGACAATCCTTAGATAGTGAAGATAAGATCTGTTGACTACACATTTAGAGGCACGACAATACGGACAATGACCTGGACGATGACAGACGATGGGCAGCCTCGGAGCTTGCATAAGGAGGCAGCACAGGAGGTACTTGCCAGCAACATAGTGAATACATTGAATTGTTTATTGGGTAAACAAGACAGGACTGGCAGGCAGACTGGCAGGATTTCGTATTTCATTTTCGCAATTGTGGCTACACAAAGGGGTGGTAATGATTTCCATTTTTTTCAACATCATACTCCTAAACCGCCCGTGTGCGAATCTGGTGATTTCTCGAGCGCTAATGGGTTTCTCAAATTATCCGCTTCGCACACGGCTGTGGAGCTGCTATGATGCCTTCGAGAATTGTTTGGTTGGCGGGTTGAAGTTTTGTCGGATTCGGCATTTGCATCACTTCTGCTCATGAAGCCGACTCTTACAGTTGTGTCAAAATGCATTCCTCTTTCAAAATCTGTTTTTCACATATGGCACTCAATACCGCACTGATGTCCTGACTGATGTCGCGCTGGCCCAGGCGCGCTGGCACATTTGCGAGTTTAGTCACCCTGTTAGTGCTGGCTGGCATTGGGCTTACAAAATTTGTACATGAAGGGTTCCCAGGAGAAATGCATAATTAGAATCGTGAGAGGAGCGCGTATGGGCGCGAACAAGTGATGTAGACGTACAAATGATAAATATTCGGATCATTTCGTCCGCGAACTGAGGACAGAGAACCTTCCCAGCCAGCTCTCGGCATCGAACTATCATCGAACTATCATTACAAAGAGTACCACACTATGTTGATGAAATCAGCAGCCTACGCGGTCGCGGCGCTCGCAGTGGTGGGATGGCAGCCGGTCGTAGGTGCTCCAACAACAGCAGATCCCGTTAAGCGCGATTTCAATCCTCTTGATAAGCCGGTTTCGGGCGATGTGCGAAATATTGTCGGCGGAACAGTCGTGGCATCGAACGGCACTTCACCCACACCATACCCTTGGATTGTTTCGATTCAAACAGTTAGGCAGTTGGATAATGGGAATGTGGTCCGCCAACATGTGTGTGGTGGCTCTCTGATCGCGCCGAATATGGTCCTTACAGCAGCGCACTGCACCCCGGCTTTGGTTGCCGGATTCGGGCCGCAAAACTTCACAATATGTGCGGGTTGCTTCAACATCACTCGACCCGCCGCCGAGGAGCCCTCTGCTGTCGAACTGGACGTTATTGGTTGGCGCGTACACCCCCTTGCGATCCAAATTGTCAATGCGACAGCAGAAGCCGGATTCCCCAGTGCGCCCCTGAACGACGTCGCACTCTGGATGGTCCGGGCTAAGAATCCCAACCAAGCGAACAAAGGTGTGCTCGCTGGCCCCTTTCCAGCACTCGCTCAAGATGTTTCTCAGCCCCCCGACAACACTATGGTAACCGCGGCCGGTTGGGGTTTGACAACATTCACGCCGGCACAACCAGGACAACCACCACAACCCAACCAGGACACAACTTCTCCCGTGCTCAAAGAGGTTTCCCAACCAACTGTAGATTTCGCTCGATGCTTTCAGGTCTTCCAGGGTACTCCTCTTGAACCTGCCCTGTTGACGAATGGGACCCTGTGCATGGCCAATCTTCGTGGAGAAGGGGTATGCCGTGGTGATAGTGGTGGTCCTCTTTTTATCATGCAAAACGGGGCGCCGACCTTGTTTGGCGTTACTTCATGGTATGTGTTGTTATCGAAAGAACCTTTTTCATTATTGCGAACCGTTTGCACATTCGGGTTTGTAGTTGCTGACATCACATGTTCTCAAATTTCCAGGGGATTGCCGTGTGCACGCCCTGAATTTCCCAGCGTTTTTGCAAAGGTCGCGACGTACGTGCCATGGATCACTCAAACGATGGCACAGATGACGGGAGGAACAGTTCCCGCAGCACCAGGAGCACCCGCACCGTCAACACCGAACATTCCGGCAGGCATCCCAGTATCAACTTCGAGGGGAGGTGCAACGCCAGTATCCACCATCACGGGAGGCAGGGGTGCGGGAGTCGCCCCTACTGCAACCGGTTCTACGCCAACCCAAACCGCGTAATTTCCGTCCTTTCTCTCTAAGGCAATGGACAACTATTTATACGCAGCCCGACGAAGAAGCATCGGGCGCTTGTAATCTATTGAATACCTTCATTTCAATGTACCTATATTTACGTCACCAGTCTTTGAACGCATCTTTACAGTTTTATGATATGTTCGGCACGTGTTTTGATATCTAGGAAGAACTTATATATATGAAATAAACACTTGCCACAAGAAAGGGAGATTGAAAAGCCAATTGAAAAGCAGTTGAGAAGCTCTTGCAAGCTCGCTTGCCGAATACAGCAACATCCACACGGTCCCTGGGTATAGGAAGTTCGATGAATTCACCATTATATATCAGTGCGGACTGAACAGCGACCTGAGTGCGGACGAATTGCTGTTCCCGTTTGGTTGGCAAGTGAAAGCTCTTGCACCAAGTCGCCGTCTTGTGGCTGTCACTACCGTGTCAACTCCAAACAACAGGACTATTCCCAATGTGTACGCATGTCAGTATCTTCTCTCTGCGTTTTTTAATTCACAAAGACATAAAACATCTACCAGATGGAATTGCATCACATCTGTGATTTCACTTGCCATTGACTACAATGCTGTTGAGCTGGGGAAGGGGCAAGCTTTGAATGTACAGGAAGGAAACAGAGTCATACTCTGATGATACAAATGCGAAGACGAAGTCTTCGGTCTTTCTTCAGTCTTCCATCTATCAGATCATCATTCAATCCACTGCGACAAACACAAAATACACAGCCTGCACAATATGGAGAGAAAATGAGAATCCCGCTCAAGTGAAGCTCGATCGCATCGTTTTTTGAAACGACTTTAGACAAACCTGCACAATTGGCAAAACACGTCTTGGTTGAGGTGGGAAATCGCCACCAATGTCCGCTTGTCTTTCGGTATCCCATTCGTCCAAATCTTCTTTGATGCGCTCCTTATACTCCTCCGGATCAATGTGAAGGTTGTCACGAGAATATCCTTCTGGTACTGCAACGATGAGTTCTTTCAATTTCAACCGGAATCTCATGTGTGCGGCCGATTTTTCAAGTTGCTGTATGTCTTCCAAAACGAGCATGGGAAGAGGTACCAGCCGCGTCTTCAAAGAGGTGTCGGTTTCGTCTGATTTTTTCAGAAGCGAGAACAAAAAGTCAGAAGTCAATCGCATCAGCCAGTTAAAAACCCACATTTACTTGAACCGCAACATACCCAATTTCTTTTTCCCTTTTGCGCGGTCGGAGCTACTCCCTTCATTCCGCAATACTCGAACATCCTTCACACCAACCACAAACATTCCTCCAGCCCGCACTCGCCCACTTTCCCTTTTCGCACACTGAAGAATGAAGTGGCGATACGTATGTATCCAGTTCGATTTGTTCTCGGCGGTTCCCAGTGTTTGCCGCAAAATCGCCGTGGGGGGGATTTCCATATGCGGTATGAAGACCAAAGAAAGCAGATGGGATGGTGTTTCCGAGGTAGCAAAGCGGATGGACGGATGCGACAAAAGTCTTTCTAAGCTGAGATCGTCATCTTGTCCGTCAGAGCTCAAATCTGATACTAGACCCTGTAACCCCATTAATGGCATGCCGGATGATCAACGATGGCAAACAGGGAGAATAAAAAATATACGGGAGAGGAAAAATCGTTAGTTTCACTGACTAGAAAAACGCTACAGCGAGCAGTCGGCGAAGAGGTGGAAGAGGAAAGCACACGCGTCTAACCAACGAGATCATTTTCCGTTTGTTTTGTCGAATCTGAGCAACTCTTTCTTTTTCGTACATTGAAGCGTCGTCTGCTAGAGGGAGATTCGGGTCTATGGTGAATGCACGGAAAAGGTACCAGAAGCCAGTTCGTATACGGACCATCGGGTATAGAATCGTCATCACCGGGAGGATCCCGTTCCGCACAGTAATCCGCATAAATAGCCCCATCGAGAACCTACCGGAAGATTTGTCCAAAATCAACAAGAGCTTTCATTCAAACTTGGAATCCAAACTCAAAAAAACACCACGCACCTTTCTCGAAAAGTCGGCTATTGAAATCTCCTCCCAAACAGTGTCGTCGATACCAAAACGCTCCACCTTCCATCCAAAATTTTCAGGATTAAAAGCGAATTCCACCGTCCAAATGATGTATCCGAGTACGACTATCTCACCACTTTGGCCATGACCAGTCTGGACAGATCATGTTTTGTGCTGACTCGAAACGTCCACACAGTCCCCATTTTTATCCGCCTCCGATCGATGGGGCATGGCAAGACTTTCCGCACGATTCGGTGGTGAGGAAAAGACTCCAATTGGCTCGAACCTTCCGCTGCTACACAGATTCGCCGGATGTACATAAGCGGACGATTAGCCCGTCATAACCGAACAGATGTTGGGGAGGAATAGTGATGTTGACCAACCTGGTGGTAGATCAAACAGATTGTTCGTTTCCTCTGGTGTTGGTTTCCGAAGGATCGCGATAAACTCGTGCGTGAACATCAGGAAATCAAATTGCGTGCAAAGGTAAACACCCAGAGGTGCCATCTGGCAAAATCTTTGCCGCTTGACAACCTGTGTTGAGTGTGTCAGATCAAATATCCATCTCGTTTCGGTTGATAGTGCTTGTGAAGAAGCACAGGTAAGAAGAAAGAAGACTTACAAGCTCTTCCAACTCAAAACCACTGTTGATGTACGTGCGTATAAGCTTGAACGACACTGGCTGGTACCATGTGTCCCGCCGATTGTCGCCGATTCCTAATGTGCAACGGCTGTGTCCACGGTTGGGAAAAAAATATGAATGTTTGTCTTTTCATAGGATAAGAAATGGAGAAATTTCTCCTGTGTATCTTACCGGTTCGGTTTTAGCAACCTTTCGTTAAGATGTATTGCGAGATCAAGAGGACGCAACAGATTCAGTCGCTGGATTAAGATTCGCACAATTTTAGCGGGACCTTTTAGTGCATACCTGAGACTTTCTGAAGCCACCTTTGACATCTCTGCCAGAAATACGTCCATTTCAGGGAATCGCGAGAGGTCGCCATCTATGTATTCACTTTTTTCGTTCGAAAAGGAAATATTACTTAGCGAGAAGCAAGAAGAACGAGAAGAATAAACAACATCGACAGGTACTGCCTTGCAAAATCCGGTACCTATATGCAATGCAGTCTTTGTATGGGGGATGGGATCTTTTGAAATACGGGGAGGGATCATCCGAAAATATTGCGATTCAAACAATGTCAGTTGTTTCCGGGCCAAGTTTGCAAACGGTAATCTTCAAGCCGCCTCACAAGATATGATCGTATGATTCATCGCAGAAAAGGGGTCCTCGTAGTTGGCGTGAGTCCCCGCGATGCTGTGAAAAGCAAAAAAAGACATGAGAATCTCAGGCGTCGTCTTAAATCATCCTCCCTACATGCGACGTACAATGATGGGTCGATAGACAGCAGAGATTCCTTTCTCTTTTGGTATAGCAAAAGAAACGTTTCGGAGTGCAAGTGCAACAGATGCCTAACATATGTTGCTCGAGAGAGATTAGCATCGCCATGCGTAAGTTGAGAGCAGCAAATTGACCTTACTGGATTGATGTCCACGCCACACGACCTGGAGTAGTTTCGTTTCAGTTGGCGCTGATCGAAAGGTGGTTGCGATAGTATCATACAACATACCGGCGTTCCAAAAGCAAGCTCTCAATCAGGTCGGTTCCTCTGCCAGCGAAATTGGAGAGCACCTTTTCCCCTCTGGATGTGTATCTTTGTAAAGACCTAAATAAAGAGTTTTACGCGTCAAGCCGGCCTGGAACAAAAGTTCGAGCATGGTCCACAACTTACCACCAGACGATTTGCGGTATCCAACTCCCTATGAGAATGCATCGAAGAAGTGGAAACATAAGGTATTGCTTGCCTTCGACATCGAAAGGAGTGTTTGTTACGTACCGTGGTAGTCATTGGCAGAATGTGCTGCCCCTAACACAGAATACAATCGATGTTGTATTGATTGAGGATGAGAGATCAAAAAGGCAAATTTCCAACTTATTGCTTACATCGCGGTGCTCGTCCTTGAATGTCAAAGTATGTGGTGTCAAAAAGTAAAGAGTAGAGATGATCGTCTGTGGGTCCGTACGTATTGAGAAATCTCGGTTGACCGTCCGCACTCGACGGTGCGGCATCTTGATTGACTACTTTTCGCGTCAAATACCTACAAGGCAAAAGAGACCATAGACTTCAGACCGACCTGCACCTTTAAGTAAGGGTTGGTTTAGAAGGGGCCCAAGTAAGCTCACCAAGAATGTGCGTAGTCCGTTTGATAGATGTTATCTTCCAACTCCCAATTTGAGGTAGGGTTCGTCATCATCGTAGCACCCTCTTGGTCATCATCATCACTGGAATCCGAGTTGAACTGATCCCGCGCAACAACGTAACAGGCCTCGCATACGAATACTCCGTTGTAACCTACCAAGTCCTACCGTTAGTACTTGTGCAAAGAGTTTTTTCGGAACCGGGTGGGATTGGAAGGAGCGAAAGGTACCTTTGCGACCGGTTTCGCTTTCTCGCCAACAATAAGTGCACTGCTTTCCACTCGGTTTGTGCTTTTGCTTTTTTGAGTCAGGCAAAGCTAGTATGGAGGCGAAGCGCATGGTTCACACATGTAAATCGCGTGATGAAATCCGCAGTGAAGACTGTAATGCTTACTCGAACGAGGATTCTTCAAGAGCTGCAACGATTTCTTTTCCTTGGCGACTGCCTGCCTTCGCTCTTTCAGATCTGCATGATACGAAAAAGAGTAAGAAATATTGATTCTGAAACTCGGAACCATGAAAAAGAATTAACGATATGCCGAAGTATTGTTCTTACTTGTCTTCTTGAACGATCGCGGCCGATGCGGATGGTTTTCAGGAAACTTCGACTTGTAGCAATCCATGCACAAATCGAAGGTGTGAAAATAGCCGTCACTCATGCAGCCCATACAGCTATACCACTCATCCGACTTGAAGGTCTTTTCACAAACATCGCAGCTGTAAACTTCCTTGAAATCATCTTTTGGCATATAAAGGTCAGAAAGGCCCAAGTTAGGTCAGAAGATGAAAACAGACGCATCCGCATACCGCGTTTATTCAGTAATGTTTCATGCACGGGGCACCAAAAAATGACGCCCTGCTCGAAGTTAGAGAGCGGTTTCAAACAACATGCAAGATGATAGCTTCTTCCGCAGTCAGGGTCAAAACATCCGATCTGGGTAGGATGGAGAATAATGCTACATAGTTGAGATGACTGCATTGTTGAATGTCAAAAGCGAAGCCAACAAACCTACCGTCGCCCCTCTCTGCTTGCACAGCGCACATTTGATGTTTCGTGCCCTTTTCAAAGCCATCCAAACGTTGTACCATTCCCCGTTGTCAGCTGCATGTACTTCGGGAGAGAATCGAGCGCACGCGTCATGCGCCCAAAATATTCTCTTTTTGGGGATTCGCCTTTGATTCTTCTTGCCTTTAATCCCTTGGGAAGGTGCCGCGACGGCTGTCAAAGTGTCAGTGTCTCCGGATGTCATTGATGCCGGTGCGGATGCCACCTGATATCCGCTCTTCTTCAAACCAGACACATCAACCCAAATTCTTCGCTTTCTCTTCCGCTTTTTGAATATCGTTGATGGGGCATCCGTTTCGACTGTTGATGATGATGGCTCAGATGATGCATTCTCATCGGTACCGTCACTGGGAGATGATTTGGTTGTGCGTTCGGTATGGGGTGCCAGAAAGGGATGCGGACCAATGAAATTTCCGACCACGTTCACCGCCGTATCGTTGCAGAATGCACAGACTTTTTGCGGCATCACCGAACCATGCAAAGGACGACAGCCGAAAGCGCTCGTCACAATCTCAACTTGTTCTTCAATTTCATTGGAGTTGGAGTCCGAATTTTGTGCTTCTCTGGAGTCTTTTTTCGTGGTCGATTTCGAATCGCTGAGAGCGGAAGAAGAGCCTTTCGACGATCCTCTTTTCTTGGAAGTTCGCGATGTGAGTTTACCATTCGCTGCTGAACAGGCCGTCGAGAAGGACGAATCGAACGTATCCTTGACGTATAGGGTCGGGTTCTCTCCCGTCTCATCGATGGGCACATTTTTGATCAGCGACTGAATCTGTTGCAAACTATCGGTTAGAGTAAAGAACAAAAGTATTATGCAGAAATCATGAAACATTCTATGAGGCTGGTATGTCATACCGCGAAAGACGAACGCGGATGTTCATGATAAGGAAAATCCCGTTGAAAACACATGATGCATAATTCGAAGCTTTCGTAACCCCAGTCGTCGGAAGGCCGCTCACAATACGTACAGAAAACCCTGGGACAGTATTCCATACCGAGAGTATAAACAGGAATAGACGGACATCAGATCAAGGCGTGTGGGTGGGTTCAGGTTGAGGAAAAGGGCAATTCTTACCGATGATGTTGCAATTGCTTGTCGCACTTTACAGATTGGGAAGCATAAATCCGTTAAATGAGTCAAGGGGTTTCAAGAAGAGACATCTGCTCAAGACAGAAAAGGAAGAACTGGCTAGCATTGCCAACCTGGTTGCAGTAGATTTCCCAATCCTCGAGCGTGCCTGCGTTATGCCCCGTATGGATGAGTATGCATTCCACCATACCATTAATCGCACAATATCAAACCGCGGAAGAGGTCTACAAAAGCTGGGAAAAACTTCACCTCCTTCAACCTCCATCGTTGCACTTGGAATCCCTTCAATGCCGTTTGCATCCCCTCCTCTCGTTGGCAATAATGACATCTGACTGTGTTGATACAAACCAGCAGCTCCTTGTTTTCCACGATTCACAATCGGGGAAGAAGCAGCGCTTGCAGATGGCGTGGGATATATGGCAGCGTTTGATTGAGAATCCTTATCCAGTGCGCCACCTTTCTTGCGCAGTCGCTCGCTGTTGATGTCAATCCAATGGTCGTGGCTGGCGTCCCATCCTGTGACGAAAAGGAGGAACGGCATTTTTGGTTCAAAACTTGGAGAAAATGCCGTGGGTTTCCCTTCTGGCTGCGGCTCATCAAGATACTAGGTTCAAACTACGTTCAAATCTTCATCACAGACGCCGGTCAAGGGAATGACATGGAAACTATCCGACTTACCTTCATAGTGAACCAATACCCTCCAACCCTTTGCCTCTACGATTTGACCAGCATACCAATGATGGCGTCCCCACAGAACTTCAACGGCGGTCCCAGGCACGAACATGCACTTCAGTTGTTCGATACTGAGCTGTGCGCGATTTCTGGAATCGTAACGTCAGCATCGAAGGAAGTATGTTCCGAAAAAGGAATGAAATCGAGCAAAAAGAGCAATGCAACATGTGAAAATCTGTTCCGAGTTGCATGTTTGGGTAACTGCGATATCCACGACTTACACACACCTCTTCACACTGTCAGCATTTCGTTCTCGAATCGAAGACCAGTATTGCCCCGGGGTAAAAATTGCAACTTGATCAAACGCCGAAAAGGCTGAACTTTCGTATTCCACTACAGAATCGGGGTTTACTTCAGAGTCGGTCTCCATGGCTGACCGCTCGTTCGCTGAAATGTCAGTATTGCTGGGTATACTCAGCGAAGATTCGTTCGTGTTCTCGTCGGTGGTCGGATTCTCCTTGAGCTCAGCTCCGAGCGATAGGGATTCCCTCTCTTGTTCCTCATGTGCGCTATCGGCGGACGCGATCTTGTTTGCCATGTCGAGTTCCATGGTATGTGGAGCGCCATTTACCTCTGCGTTTTGAAGCAGGAGCGGTTAAGGTTAGGAAAAAGGCAAAGCAGAAGGATAGTCGAAGGCTGCACATTATCCCGAACTAGTCGTTTCCTTATAGCAGTCAAGGTCTTCAACTTTCCAACTATCATTTACCAACACATACAAGACGTTGAAGCGAGAGGAACGCGGAAATCTGAAACCTTACCACAACCATCCGCATGCTCCGTGGCTGTCACCTCCGAGTCACTGCTCCTCTCCGAACCTTTCTCCCCCTTCTCCGCCGCACGCACACGGTTGCTGCTTCCGCGACTCACTCTTCTCTTCTTCGTAGGTGGTGGATGGTTCTGTTGCGTTCTGGATCGCACTTTACCTTCCTCTTCAACCACCCCTACATTCGATGATGACTCTGCGTCGGAATCGACTGGAGAGATCACGTCCTTGGAGGATAGAAGATTGCCAGTTTCAGACTGTCCAGTCTTGTGGCGCAAACGTTCGCTGTTGACTTCAAGCCAGTGGTCGTGGTCGTGATCCCATCCTGGCGATTTGTAATGGACGTTTAGTCCCTATAGAAGCTCTGAGAAGGAAGCACGTGCGTTTTTGTACCTTTATGAACTTACCATCGTAATGAATCAAGACCCTCCACCCTTTGGCTTGAGTTACTCGTCCGGAATACCATTGATGACGTCCCCAGAGCACTTCAACGGCAGTCCCGGGAATAAACATCGTCTTGAGTTGCTCGATGGTGAACTCCCTTTAATTAACCGTGACGCAACGTAGAATTGAGTTTTCCCCCCGAAACAAACCAAATCCAAGTCTGAGTTTCAATCAAAACATTTGATAGCAAACCAAGCATCCAAACCCAACTTCTGCATCTCTCTCACCTATTCGTAGTTTCGACGTTTTTCTCCCGCGTCGAAGACCAAAACCGCCCGCGGATGCCATCACCGTCTTTCTCTGCTTTTGTGTTAAAAACAAGTCCGGATGCCTTCGCGTCTTTTTTGGGTGACTGCTCGGCAGCGAGGGGATCAATTGTTGTGCTGCTGCTGGAAGGAAGCTCTCTGAGTCTTTCGCTGTTGATATCGATCCATTCGTTGTATTTTGCATCCCAGCCTGTTCGAAGATGAGATTCGAAAGGAGGAATGTACATGATTGAAATAAGAGGGAAGGAATAACAGGAAAGAGAAGAAGGCAGTAAAACATCACAGAGTTTGTTTTAGTACTCCATCCACCGCAGAATGCACTTGCTCTTCGGAAATCCAAAGCTACTCTCCACTCACCATCATAGGTTACGAATATCTTCCATCCATTCACTTTCAACACCGTCGCAGCATACCACTCTCGAGAAAACCGAACTTCGAGTCGTGTCTCACATTTGTAGATTTTCTTTAGCTCGTCAATAGTCCTTTTTCTGAAGTGACAGAGGGTAGGATCAGCTTAACAGCTTCGCGGCATATGAGTGGTAATCAGGTAACGAAAGGGGACTCACCGCTGTGAAGTCCCACTGGATCGCCCACCCCGTGGAAGCCAGGTGGGTGAAAAGCCAGGATCAACATCCCTATTATGTGATGCTTCTTGGTTCACCTTTCCCGCATTACGGACGTGACCTGGGGTTTGAGGAGGTGTGAAAAAATCCGCAGATGACTCGGTAGGGTGGGACGTGGTTTCGGGGTGGATACTCGGGGTGACATCTTCTGCGTCTTCTTTCTCTTCTTCTTGATGTTGTGTATCATCTGGGTTCTGTTGCATGTCGCTGGCCTGGTCCCCTTCTTCGGCGATGTTGGTGGCATACTCAGGCGATGACAGTCCAAACTCGTTCAAGACTTGTTCCATATCTACCACTTCACTGAATCCCGCATTATCCACATCTATCATGCCAGATACGTCGCCATCTGCAGGTGCTGCAGTTGTGATTTGCAGGTCATTGTCGGCCGTACTTTCTTGCTCCGAGTTTTCTCGCTGCTCGCAATGTTGAGACGGTTCCCTGACATCCTGAGGCTCTGTATCCCCCAACGCCAAGAAAACGTTGTCATTACCCACGGTCGAGGACGCAGATCCATCCTCAAAATCGACTTTGGTGGTGGTGACGACATTCGCGCTCTGTGTCAGTTCAGCGGACTCAACGACATCATCGTGCTTGGCCTCCGCCGAATCTCCTGCTCTAGATTTTCTTTCGCCGCTTGGGTCGCTTTGTACGGCCAAAATAGGATCTTCGCTCTCAAGTCCGACCGATCCTCTTCCCTCCAAACAAGGCCCAACAGTCACTCCTTCAACATCAGATCGTTTTCGCTTCCGAGATTCCTGTGCGTCATCAGAATCTTCCAATTCAATAGTCTCAACGATGTCGCTCTCACCTGGCGTTTTGAGAGGTAGCGACGGCGGATCACCTTCAATAGAAGGCTTTGATACTTGGTCATCTTGATCCCGCTTTCCCTCGGACAAGATGGAATCAGGCTCATCAGTAATCGCTCGATCAGCCGAGCTGTCTGTACCAACCCAAGGCGGCAAACATCGGAAAGTCTCCTCACACTCCTCACACAACGAAACTAGGGCAAGAGGATGTCGCTCCGTTTCCCCAACCCATTCCTTCACGCAGTGACAAGTAACAAGATCCCCGTCCCCCCTCACAATCGAATCGGTATGTATCGTTTTCCGTCGGGTTTGCTTACTCTTTGCACGTCCCCCTCGCCCAGGAGCAGACTTCCGACGTCCCGAAGAGCCACGTTCTTTGTTGCTGGAGGAGGATGAAGTACCACGCAAACCAGATTTGATTTCCGAGTGCGTGGCGGATTTCCTGGATCTTGTCCCTTCGTGAACTCCAAAGATAGCTGCACAGTCGCAGCACAACCAACCGATAGGCTCGATCCTTTGAAGGAGGAAGTTACTCTTGGAACAGGAAGTACACTTCTCTTCCCGGTCGTGGTAGGGGGAGCCTGGTATTCTTGATGCTGAATCGATAACTTTCGCCATAGTGGTCGTCCTTCGCACGAAAAAACTGCTAGGGAGAAAGAAACGGTAAGGAAGGTAAGGAAAAGGAGGAAAGAGAGGGAAAATACTCGACAACGCAGCCAGATCAACCGAAGATGGTATTAATTCAAGATGGTGCTCTGCATACCTGCGAATGAGATCTACAAGGAGCTCGCGCGGGCCATGCGCGCGGTGTCGGTGATCAAAACGGCGGAGGTTGAGGTTGTTTGTTGACCAGCGCCTCAAAAACGGTGAACATCAACAAGGGTACACAGGTTTCATGTCGCCCGTGGCTTGGTGCTGTACGCATTGGTGAGAGTTCAAACCCAGTTGGGTGACCTCAAATGCAAATACATGCCAACCTGGATGCTAACAAAGCAAGTTTGGATGTTGACAAGGCGGCAGACGCCCAAACATGAAGCTATTTGAAACCATTAATGAGTTTCCTCTCTCTTTTATAATCGGATGTATCTTTTGAGCTTTTTCACTCAACATTCCACATTCAACTCGCTTCATTCTTTATCCAAGTCTTTTAAGTATGGGTAACTTTCCAATTTCCGAGTTCCATACATTTTGAAAAAGCGGTTGACAGGGTAACTGGTTACCACTTGTTTGAGTGATCATCACAAGACTCAGGGGTGTTATAAACGCGGTTTCTTTCCAAATATGGTATGTAACACAAACATGTCCTCCACATGGACCCTGTCGGGATTCCACACGCAAACCACCAAGAACGACGTTGTGAAGTGGAAAGAAGTCTCCACAGAAGGAAGGAAACGGTTTTCGTTGCAAGCGCTTAACTGGCTCTACTGAAAGCAAACAATTCCAACATCCCGCCGGTTTCCCCCTGAACAACGAACCGCTGTACTCACGGCTTTCCGAACGTGAGGGATCAGGAGCGACCGCGTCATGCGGGCCATACCGTTTCATTACGATCAGAAGCAGCGCTACCGTCACAAGACCAGAGTGCCCGAACCAGAGCAGCCGGCTCCATTGTAGGCGCCCCACCACGCTCAATCTAACTGGTTGACAAGGAGCACAATTTTACACGAAATGGAGTTGCAACCTCCTCTCCGTTTCACTTACGTTCAATTCCGTTCTTGGTGGGCACATGCGGCCGTCGGCTATTGCAAGCTGATGTGAAAGAGACCAAGCGATCCAACCATCAACGGGCCACAGACTCCAGGAGACTCGAGCCTGAGAACATTCTGTTTCATTCCCAGGTCCCGTTTGCAAACTTGAATTCACGGCTTTGCCTTTCATAGAACGGCATATCAGGCCAGAATGGGAAAAACTCTCACGTTTATTGACTATATCTTTCTTCTTCTAAAATCTATTGTCGACAAAGAAAACCCATCATTCTACTGCTTCTATATGATCTATATTCGGTCCCAACTGAACCGCCTCAAGATTTTGCCACACCCGGGAATGGCAAGATTCACCACTGAATTTGACCATTCTGGTGGTGTGGTGGCCACTTGTCATCGTGGTGGCCGTTGTGGTGGTCGTCATGGTGGTCGTCGTGGTGATCGTCATGGTCGTGAGAGTCGTCGTGAATCTTGATGCCCTCACAGTGCGACACGCGGGTGACTACGTTCGGGTTCTCACTTTTCTTATGACGAACATATGTCCCTGGATGCTGCCCGCACTTAACCTTGTGCTTCTCGTCCGCCGTATACGCAAAGACATCATAGTGCATGAAGATTCCGGGTTTGCCGAACCAACCGGGGTCCTTCTTGCAGCGGTTAGTCTCAATCTTGGTCCACTCTTCAAGGTCGACGATTTTGTTCTGGTCGTTGTGAGTCCAGTCCCAAACTCTCTTGCATGAAACTCGAGCACCAACTTTCGTATAGCCTTCGCGCTTCAGGGATTTGAGGAGCTTCTTGTCGAAGTTGGCATTGATGATTGCGGCGGTTGCGGGGGCGACAAGGACGAGGAGGGCGACGAGAAGCTTGAGGAGAGCCATTTCCGTCGGTTTTTGCGAAGTAACTTAGTTCTGATTTGCGGCGGTTGGCGATACTGCTAGGCAGATGACTGAGCGGAACGATTATGCTAGGTTGAAGTTGAAGTTGTATGTCAGATCTATTGGTTGGTTTGTTGCCGTGTTTGATGTTGATGTCCTCCATGTCTCAAAGATGCTCCCCATTTATACACACAAAGGGTTCAGGACTGGGAAGGAAATTGAGCAACGCCGCGGATTGCCACGCCATTACGCGCGGTCTACTATTGTTGGAAAAAAGTTGGAGGGGGGACAGTATGCGTATTGAGCTGAATTACCGAGAGGAAAAAAATTTTGTTGAACGAAGACAGGCAGACACGGAGTTGGTTTCCAAGTCAAAAGGCGCGGTGCAAGTCCACTCTGAAGTCCGCCCACTAGTTCGCAGTCAGGTTCGCAGTTGGTTCGCAGTCATAGTTCGCAACCCGAAGACTTGGAATTTTCGTAGGAATATCAACCTCGTCCGTTGGCCACGGGTATCGGCGTGGCATCGTGTTTGGCCCCATGTGCGGCCATCATGCGACACCGTGCAAATTCCCGAATAACACACGGTGACTCCCCCCTCTTTCCCATGAACCGTTCCACTGACAAGCTGACTGACAAGTATGAACATTTCCAACCTCTACTATCCATCCCTCCCAGCGCTTCACATTCTCACTTCCCAAACCACCAGTCCAAACACCACCTCAAAATCCCAACCCACCCCGCCGGCCCCCCCCCCCGCTCCCTGGGGGTTATACCAAGGGCC